>JBBPBR010001768.1:221617-246740 GCA_037974775.1 Cicer pinnatifidum
TGTGCATCCAACAAGTTCATTTGTGTCATTGGATTAACATTTAGGTCATTTTCGTCCTCCCTAGGCATATTCTTGACCCATTAGGGTTTTTAACCAATCTTGTGCATCCAATAGGTGTGTTTGTGTCATTGGATGATCAATTAGGTCATTTTCGTCCTCCCTAGGCTTATTCTTGTCCAATTAGGGTTTTTAACCAATCTTGTGCATCCAATAGGTGTGTTTGTGTCATTGGATGATCAATTAGGTCATTTTCGTCCTTCCTAGGCATATTCTTGTCCAATTAGGGTTTTTAACCAGTCTTGTGCATCCAATTGGTGTGTTTGTGTCATTGGATTTTCAATTAGGTCATTTTCTTCCTCCAAAGGCTTATTCTTGTCCAATTAGGGTTTTTAACCAATCTTGTGCATCCAATAAGTTCATTTGTGTCATTGGATTAACATTTAGGTCATTTTCGTCCACCCTAGGCATATTCTTGTCCAATTAGGGTTTTTAACCAATCTTGTGCATCCAATAGGTGTGTTTGTGTCATTGGATGATAAATTAGGTCATTTTCGTCCTCCCTAGGCTTATTCTTGTCCAATTAGGATTTTTAACTAATCTTGTGCATCCAACAAGTTCATTTGTGTCATTGGATGATCAATTAGGTCATTTTCGTCCTCCCTAGGCATATTCTTGTCCAACTAGGGTTTTTAACCAATCTTGTGCATCTAATAGGTGTGTTTGTGTCTTTGGATGATCAATTAGGTCATTTTCGTCCTCCCTAGGCTTATTCTTGTCCAATTAGGGTTTTTAACCAATCTTGTGCATCCAATAGGTGTGTTTGTGTCATTGGATGATCAATTAGGTCATTTTCGTCCTCCCTAGGCTTATTCTTTTCCAATTAGGGTTTTTAACCAATCTTGTGCATCCAATAAGTTTGTTTATGTCATTGAATTAATATTTAGGTCATTTTCGTCCTCCCTAGGCATATTCTTGTCCAATTAGGGTTTTTAACCAATCTTGTGCATCCAATTGGTGTGTTTGTGTCATTGGATGATCAATTAGGTCATTTTCGTCCTCCCTATGCTTATTCTTGTCCAATTAGGGTTTTTAACTAATCTTGTGCATCCAATAGGTGTGTTTGTGTCATTGGATGATCAATTAGGTCATTTTCGTCCTCCCTAGGCTTATTCTTGTCCAATTAGGGTTTTTAACCAATCTTGTGCATCCAATAGGTGTGTTTGTGTCATTGGATGATCAATTAGGTCATTTTCGTCCTCCCTAGGCTTATTCTTGTCCAATTAGGGTTTTTAACCAATCTTGTGCATCCAATAAGTTCATTTGTGTCATTGGATTAACATTTAGGTCATTTTCGTCCTCCCTAGGCATATTCTAGTCGAATTAGGGTTTTTAACCAATCTTGTGCATCCAATAGGTGTGTTTGCGTCATTGAATGATCAATTAGGTCACTTTCCTCCTCCCTAGGCATATTCTTGTGCAATTTGGGTTTTTAACCAATCTTGTGCATCCAATAGGTGTGTTTGTGTCATTGGATGATCAATTAGGTCATTTTCGTCCTCCCTAGGCTTATTCTTGTCCAATTAGGGTTTTTAACCAATCTTGTGCATCCAATAAGTTCATTTGTGTCATTGGATTAACATTTAGGTCATTTTCGTCCTCCCTAGGCATATTCTTGTCCAGTTAGGGTTTTTAACCAATCTTGTGCATCCAATAGGTGTGTTTGTGTCATTGGATGATCAATTAGGTCATTTTCGTCCTCCCTAGGCTTATTCTTGTCCAATTAGGGTTTTTAACCAATCTTGTGCATCCAATAAGTTCATTAGTGTCATTGGATGATCAATTAGGTCATTTTCTTCCTACCTAGGCATGTTCTTGTCCAACTAGGGTTTTTAACCAATCTTGTGCATCCAATAAGTTCATTAGTGTCATTGGATGATCAATTAGGTCATTTTCGTCCTCCCTAGGCTTATTCTTGCCCAATTAGGGTTTTTAACCAATCTTGTGCATCCAATAAGTTGAGTTGTGTCATTGGATTAACATTTAGGTCATTTTCGTTCTCCCTAGGCTTATTCTTGTCCAATTAGGGTTTTTTAACCAATCTTGTGCATCCAATAAGTTCATTTGTGTAATTGGATTAACATTTAGGTCAATTTCGTCCTCCCTAGGCATATTCTTGTCCAATTAGGGTTTTTAACCAATCTTGTGCATCCAATAGGTGTGTTTGTGTCATTGGATGATCAATTAGGTCATTTTCGTCCTCCCTAGGATTATTCTTGTCCAATTAAGGATTTTAACCAATCTTGTGCATCCAATAAGTTGAGTTGTGTCATTAGATTAACATTTAGGTCATTTTCGTTCTCCCTAGGCTTATTCTTGTCCAATTAGGGTTTTTTAACCAATCTTGTGCATCCAATAAGTTCATTTGTGTAATTGGATTAACATTTAGGTCAATTTCGTCCTCCCTAGGCATATTCTTTTCCAATTAGGGTTTTTAACCAATCTTGTGCATCCAATAGGTGTGTTTGTGTCATTGGATGATCAATTAGGTCATTTTCGTCCTCCCTAGGATTATTCTTGTCCAATTAAGGTTTTTAACCAATCTTGTGCATCCAATAAGTTGAGTTGTGTCATTTGATTAACATTTAGGTCATTTTCGTTCTCCCTAGGCTTATTCTTGTCCAATTAGGGTTTTTAACCAATCTTGTGCATCCAATAAGTTCATTTGTGTTATTGGATTAACATTTAGGTCATATTCGTCCTCCGTAGGCATATTCTTGTCCAATTAGGGTTTTTAACCAATCTTGTGCATCCAATAGGTGTGTTAGTGTCATTGGACGATCAATTAGGTCATTTTCGTCCTCCCTAGGCATATTCTTGTCCAATTACGGTTTTTAACCAATATTGTGCATCCAATAGGTGTGTTTGTGTCATTGGAAGATCAATTAGGTCATTTTCGTCCACCCTAGGCTTATTATTGTCCAATTAGGGTTTTTAACCAATCTTGTGCATCCAATAAGTTCATTAGTGTCATTGGATGATCAATTAGGTCATTTTCGTGCTCCCTAGGCATGTTCTTGTCCAACTAGGGTTTTTAACCAATCTTGTGCATCCAATAGGTGTGTTTGTGTCATTGGATGATCAATTAGGTCATTTTCGTCCTCCCTAGGCATATTATTGTCCAATTAGGGTTTTTAACCAATCTTGTGCATCCAATAAGTTTGTTTGTGTCATTGAATTAATATTTAGGTCATTTTCGTCCTCCCTAAGCATATTATTGTCCAATTATGGTTTTCAACCAATCTTGTGCATCCAATAGGTGTGTTTGTGTCATTGGATGATCAATTAGGTCATTTTCGTCCTCCCTAGGCATATTCTTGTCCAATTAGGGTTTTTAACCAATCTTGTGCATCCAATAGGTGTGTTTGTGTCATTGGATGATCAATTAGGTCATTTTCGTCCTCCCTAGGCTTATTCTTGTCCAATTAGGGTTTTTAACCAATCTTGTGCATCCAATAAGTTCATTAGTGTCATTGGATGATCAATTAGGTCATTTTCGTCCTCCCTAGGCATGTTCTTGTCCAACTAGGGTTTTTAACCAATCTTGTGCATCCAATAGGTGTGTTTGTGTCATTGGATGATCAATTAGGTCAATTTCGTCCTCCCTAGGCATGTTCTTGTCCAACTAGTGTTTTTAACCAATCTTGTGCATCCAATAGGTGTGTTTGTGTCATTGGATGATCAATTAGGTCATTTTCGTCCTCCCTAGGCTTATTCTTGTCCAATTAGGGTTTTTAACCAATCTTGTATATCCAATAAGTTCATTAGTGTCATTGGATGATCAGTTAGGTCATTTTCGTCCTCCCTAGGCATGTTCTTGTCCAACTAGGGTTTTTAACCAATCTTGTGCTTCCAATAGGTGTGTTTGTGTCATTGGATGATCAGATAGGTCATTTTCGTCCTCCCTAGGATTATTCTTGTCCAATTGGGGTTTTTAACCAATCTTGTGCATCCAATAAGTTGAGTTGTGTCATTGGATTAACATTTAGGTCATTTTCGTTCTCCCTAGGCTTATTCTTGTCGAATTAGGTTTTTAACCAATCTTGTGCATCCAATAAGTTCATTTGTGTCCTTGGATTCACATTTAGGTCATTTTCGTCCTCCCTAGGCATATTCTTGTCCAATTAGGGTTTTTAACCAATCTTGTGCATCCAATAGGTGTGTTTATCTCATTAGATGATCAATTAGGTCACTTTGATCCTCCCTAGGCTTATTCTTGTCCAATTAGGGTTTTTAACCAATCTTGTGCATCCAATAGGTGTGTTTGTGTCATTGGATGATCAATTAGGTCATTTTCGTCCTTCCTAGGCTTATTCTTGTCCAACTAGGGTTTTTAACCAATCTTGTGCATCCAATAGGTGTGTTTGTGTCATTGGATGATCAATTAGGTCATTTTCGTCCTCCCTAGGCATATTCTTGTCAAACTAGGGTTTTTAACCAATCTTGTGCATCCAATAAGTTCATTTGTGTCATTGGATGATCAATTAGGTCATTTTCATCCTCCCTAGGCATATTCTTGTCCAACTAGGGTTTTTAACCAATCTTGTGCATCCAATAGGTGTGTTTGTGTCATTGGATGATCAATTAGGTCATTTTCGTCCTCCCTAGGCTTATTCTTGTCCAATTAGGGTTTTTAACCATTCTTGTGCATCCAATAGGTGTGTTTGTGTCATTGGATGATCAATTAGGTCATTTTCGTTATCCCTAGGCATATTCTTGTCCAATTAGGGTTTTTAACCAGTCTTGTGCATCCAATAGGTGTGTTTGGGTCATAGGATGATCAATTAGGTCATTTTCGTCCTTCCTATGCTTATTCTTATCCAGTTAGGGTTTTTAACCAATCTTGTGCATCCAATAGGTGAGTTTGTGTCATTGGATGATCAATTAGGTCATTTTCGTCCTCCCTAGGCTTATTCTTGTCCAATTAGGGTTTTTAACCAATCTTGTGCATCCAATAGGTGTGTTTGTGTCATTGGATGATCAATTAGGTCATCTTCGTCCTCCCTAGGCATATTCTTGTCCAATTAGGGTTTTTAACCAATCTTGTGCATCCAATAGGCGTGTTTGTGTCATTGGATGATCAATTAGGTCATTTTCGTCCTTCCTAGGCTTATTCTTATCCAATTAGGGTTTTTAACCAATCTTGTGCATCCAATAAGTTCATTTGTGTCATTGGATTAACATTTAGGTTATTTTCGTCCGCCCTAGGCATATTCTTGTCCAATTATGGTTTTTAACCAATCTTGTGCATCCAATAGGTGTGTTTGTGTCATTGGATGATCAATTAGGTCATTTTCGTCCTTTCTATGCTTATTCTTGTCCAATTAGGGTTTTTAACCAATCTTGTGCATCCAATAAGTTCATTTGTGTCATTGGATGATCAATTAGGTCATTTTCGTCCTCCCTAGGCATATTCTTGTCGAGCTAGGGTTTTTAACCAATCTTGTGCTTCCAATAGGTGTGTTTGTGTCATTGGATGATCAATTAGGTCATTTTCGTCCTCACTAGGCTTATTCTTGTCCAATTAGGGTTTTTAACCAATCTTGTGCATCCAATAGGTGTGTTTGTGTCATTGGATGATCAATTAGGTCATCTTCGTCCTCCCTAGGCATATTCTTGTCCAATTAGGGTTTTTAACCAATCTAGTGCATCCTATAGGTGTGTTTGTGTCATTGGATGATCAATTAGGTCATTTTCGTCCTTTCTATGCTTATTCTTGTCTAATTAGGGTTTTTAACCAATCTTGTGCATCCAATAAGTTCATTAGTGTCATTGGAAGATCAATTACGTCATTTTCGTCCTCCCTAGGCATGTTCTTGTCCAACTAGGGTTTTTAACCAATCTTGTGCTTCCAATAGGTGTGTTTGTGTCATTGGATGATCAATTAGGTCATTTTCGTCCTCACTAGGCTTATTCTTGTCCAATTAGGGTTTTTAACCAATCTTGTGCATCCAATAGGTGTGTTTGTGTCATTGGATGATCAATTAGGTCATTTTCGTCCTCCCTAGGCTTATTCTTGTCCAATTAGGGTTTTTAACCAATCTTGTGCATCCAATAGGTGTGTTTGTGTCATTGGATGATCAATTAGGTCATTTTCGTCCTCCATAGGCTTATTCTTGTCCAATTAGGGTTTTTAACCAATCTTGTGCATCCAATAAGTTTGTTTGTGTCATTGAATTAATATTTAGGTCATTTTCGTCCTCCCTATGCATATTCTTGTCAAATAAGGGTTTTTTACCAATCTTGTGCAATCAATAGGTGTGTTTGTGTCATTGGATGATCAATTAGGTCATTTTCGTCCTCCCTAGGCATATTCTTGTCCAATTACGGTCTTTAACCAATCTTGTGCATCCAATAGGTGTGTTTGTGTCATTGGATGATCAATTAGGTCATTTTCGTCCTCCCTAGGCTTATTCTTGTCCAATTAGGGTTTTTAACCAATCTTGTGCATCCAATAAGTACATTAGTGTCATTGGATGATCAATTAGGTCATTTTCGTCCTCCCTAGGCATGTTCTTGTCCAACTAGGGTTTTTAACCAATCTTGTGCATCCAATAGGTGTGTTTGTGTCATTGGATGATCAGATAGGTCATTTTCGTCCTCCCTAGGCTTATTCTTGTCCAATTAGGGTTTTTAACCAATCTTGTGCATCCAATAAGTTGAGTTGTGTCATTGGATTAACATTTAGGTCATTTTCGTTCTCCCGAGGCTTATTCTTGTCCAATTAGGGTTTTTAACCAATCTTGTGCATCCAATAACTTTGTTTGTATCATTGAATTAATATTTAGGTCATTTTCGTCCCCCCTAGGCATATTCTTGTCCAATTAGGGTTTTTAACCAATCTTGTGCATCCAATAGGTGTGTTTGTGTCATTGGATGATCAATTAGGTCATTTTCGTCCTCCCTAGGCTTATTCTTGTCCAATTAGGGTTTTTAACCAATCTTGTGCATCCAATAAGTTGCGTTGTGTCATAGGATTAACATTTAGGTCATTTTCGTTCTCCCTAGGCTTATTCTTATCCAATTAGGGTTTTTAACCAATCTTGTGCATCCAATAGGTGTGTTTGTGTCATTGGATGATCAATTAGGTCATTTTCGTCCTCCCTAGGCTTATTCTTGTCCAATTAGGGTTTTTAACCAATCTTGTGCATCCAATAGGTGTGTTTGTGTCATTGGATGATCAATTAGGTCATTTTCGTCCTCCCTAGGCTTATTCTTGTCCAATTAGGGGTTTTAACCAATCTTGAGCATCCAATAGGTGTGTTTGTGTCATTGGATGATCAATTAGGTCATTTTCGTCCTCCCTAGGCTTATTCTTGTCCAATTAGGGTTTTTAACCAATCTTGTGCATCCAATAGGTGTGTTTGTGTCATTGGATGATCAATTAGGTCATTTTTCGTCCTCCCTAAGCTTATTCTTGTCCAATTAGGGTTTTTAACCAATCTTATGCATCCAATAGGTGTGTTTGTGTCATTGGATGATCAATTAGGTCATTTTCGTCCTCCCTAGGCTTATTCTTGTCCAATTAGGGTTTTTAACCAATCTTGTGCATCCAATAGGTGTGTTTGTGTCATTGGATGATCAATTAGGTCATTTTCGTCCTCCCTAGGCTTATTCTTGTCCAATTAGGGTTTTTAACCAATCTTGTGCATCCAATAGGTGTGTTTGTGTCATTGGATGATCAATTAGGTCATTTCCGTCCTCCCTAGGCTTATTCTTGTCCAATTATGGTTTTTAACCAATCTTGTGCATCCAATAGGTGTGTTTGTGTCATTGGATGATCAATTAGGTCATTTTCGTCCTCCCTAGGCATATTCTTGTCCAACTAGGGTTTTTAACCAATCTTGTGCATCCAATAGGTGTGTTTGTGTCATTGGATGATCAATTAGGTCATTTTCGTCCTCCCTAGGCTTATTCTTGTCCAATTAGGGTTTTTAACCAATCTTGTGCATTCAATAAGTTGAGTTGTGTCATTGGATGATCAATTAGGTCATTTTCGTCCTCCCTAGGCTTATTCTTGTCCAATTAGGGTTTTTAACCAATCTTGTGCATCCAATAAGTTTGTTTGTGTCATTGAATTAATATTTAGGTCATTTTCGTCCTCCCTAGGCATATTCTTGTCCAATTAGGGTTTTTAGCCAATCTTGTGCCTCCAATAGGTGTGTTTGTGTCATTGGATATCAAATAGGTCATTTTCGTCCTCCCTAGGCTTATTCTTGTCCAATTAGGGTTTTTAACCAATCTTGTGCATCCAATAACTTTGTTTGCGTCATTGAATTAATATTTAGGTCATTTTCCTCCTCCCTAGGCATATTCTTGTCCAATTAGGGTTTTTAACCAATTTTGTGCATCCAATAGGTGTGTTTGTGTCATTGGATGATCAATTAGGTCATTTTCGTCCTCCCTATGCATATTCTTGTCCGATTAGGGTTTTTGACCAATCTTGTGCATCTAATAGGTGTGTTTGTGTCATTGGATGATCAATTAGGTCATTTTCGTCCTCCCTAGGCTTATTCTTGTCTAATTAGGGTTTTTAACCAATCTTGTGCATCCAATAGGTGTGTTTGTGTCATTGGATGATCAATTAGGTCATTTTCGTCCTCCCTAGGCTTATTCTTGTCCAATTAGGGTTTTTAACCAATCTTGTGCATCCAATAGGTGTGTTTGTGTCATTGGATGATCAATTAGGTCATTTTCGTCCTCCCTAGGATTATTCTTGTCCAATTAGAGTTTTTAACCAATCTTGTGCATCCAATAACTTTGTTTGTGTCATTGAATTAATATTTAGGTCATTTTCGTCCTCCCTAGGCATCATCTTGTCCAATTAGGGTTTTTAACTAATCTTTTGCATCCAATAGGTGTGTTTGTGTCATTGGATGATCAATTAGGTCATTTTCGTCATGCCTAGGCTTATTCTTGTCCAATTAGGGTTTTTAACCAATCTTGTGCATCCAATAGGTGTGTTTGTGTCATTGGATGATCAATTAGGTCATTTTCGTCCTCCCTAGGCTTATTCTTGTCCAATTAGGGTTTTTAACCAATCTTGTGCATCCAATAGGTTTGTTTGTGTCATTGGATGATCAATTAGGTCGTTTTCGTCCTCCCTAGGCTTATTCTTGTCCAATTAGGGTTTTTAACCAATCTTGTGCATCCAATAAGTTCATTTGTGTTATTGGATCATCAATTAGGTCATTTTCTTCCTCCCTAGGCATATTCTTGTCCAACTAGGGTTTTTAACCAATCTTGTGCATCCAATAGGTGTGTTTGTGTCATTGGATGATCAATTAGGTCATTTTCGTCCTCCCTAGGCTTATTCTTGTCCAATTAGGGTTTTTAACCAATCTTGTGCATCCAATAAGTTCATTTGTGTCATTGGATTATCATTTAGGTCATATCCGTCCTCCCTAGGCATATTCTTGTCCAACTAGGGTTTTTAACCAATCTTGTGCATCCAATAGGTGTGTTTGTGTCATTGGATGATCAATTAGGTCATTTTCGTCCTCCCTAGGCTTATTCTTGTCCAATTAGGGTTTTTAACCAATCTTGTGCATCCAATATGTTCATTTGTGTTATTGGATGATCAATTAGGTCATTTTCGTCCTCCCTAGGCATATTCTTGTCCAACTAGGGTTTTTAACCAATCTTGTGCATCCAATAGGTGTGTTTGTGTCATTGGATGATCAATTAGGTCATTTTCGTCCTCCCTAGGCTTATTCTTGTCCAATTAGGGTTTTTAACCATTCTTGTGCATCCAATAAGTTGAGTTGTGTCATTGGATTAACATTTAGGTCATTTTCATTCTCCCTAGGCATATTCTTGTCCAATTAGGTTTTTAACCAATCTTGTGCATCCAACAAGTTCATTTGTGCCATTGGATTCACATTTAGGTCATTTTCGTCCTCCCTAGGCATATTTTTTTCTAATTATGGTTTTTAACCAATCTTGTGCATCCAATAGGTGTGTTTATCTCATTGGATGATCAATTAGGTCACTTTGATCCTCCCTAGGCAGATTCTTGTCCAATAAGGGTTTTTAACCAATCTTGTGCATCCAATAGGTGTGTTTGTGTCATTGGATGATCAATTAGGTCATTTTCGTCCTCCCTAGGCTTATTCTTGTCCAATTAGGGTTTTTAACCAATCTTTTGCATCCAATAGGTGTATTTGTGTCATTGGATGAACAATTAGGTCATTTTCGTCCTCCCTAGGCTTATTCTTGTCCAATTAGGGTTTTTAACCAATCTTGTGCATCCAATAAGTTCATTAGTGTCATTGGATGATCAATTAGGTCATTTTCGTCCTCCCTAGGCATGTTCTTGTCCAACTAGGGTTTTTAACCAATCTTGTGCTTCCAATAGGTGTGTTTGTGTCATTGGATGATCAGATAGGTCATTTTCGTCCTCCCTAGGCTTATTCTTGTCCAATTAGGGTTTTTAACCAATCTTGTGCATCCAATAAGTTGAGTTGTGTCATTGGATTAACATTTAGGTCATTTTCGTTCTCCCTAGGCTTATTCTTGTCCAATTAGGGTTTTTAACCAATCTTGTGCATCTAATAAGTTCATTTGTGTCATTGGATTAACATTTAGGTCATATCCGTCCTCCCTAGGCATATTCATTCCAATTAGGGGTTTTAACCAATCTTGTGCATCCAATAGGTGTGTTTGTGTCATTGGATGATCAATTAGGTCATTTTCGTCCTCCCTAGGCTTATTCTTGTCCAATTAGGGTTTTTAACCAATCTTGTGCATCCAATAGGTGTGTTTGTGTCACTGGATGATCAATTAGGTCATTATCGTCCTCCCTAGGCTTATTCTTGTCCAATTAGGGTTTTTAACCAATCTTGTGCATCCAATAAGTTGAGTTGTGTCATTGGATTAACATTTAGGTCATTTTGATTCTCCCTAGGCTTATTCTTGTCGAATTAGGTTTTTAACCAATCTTGTGCATCCAATAAGTTCATTTGTGTCATTGGATTCACATTTAGGTCATTTTCGTCCTCCCTAGGCATATTCTTGTCCAATTAGGGTTTATAACCAATCTTGTGCATCCAATAAGTTCATTTGTGTCATTGGATTAACATTTAGGTCATTTTCGTCCTCCCTAGGCATATTCTTGTCCAATTAGGGTTTTTAACCAATCTTGTGCATCCAACAGGTGTGTTTGTGTCATTGGATGATCAATTTAGGTCATTTTCGTCCTCCCTAGGCATATTCTTGTCCAATTAGGGTTTTTAACCAATCTTGTGCATCCAATAGGTGTGTTTGTGTCATTGGATGATCAATTAGGTCATTTTCGTCCTCCCTAGGCTTATTCTTGTCCAATTAGGGTTTTTAACCAATCTTGTGCATCCAATAGGTGTGTTTGTGTCATTTGATGATCCATTAGGTCATTTTCGTCCTTCCTAGACTTATTCTTGTCCAATTAGGGTTTTTAACCAATCTTGTGCATCCAATAAGTTCATTTGTGTCATTGGATTAACATTTAGGTCATTTTCGTCCTCCCTAGACATATTCTTGTCCAATTAGGGTTTTTAACCAATCTTGTGCATCCAATAAGTTTGTTTGTGTCATTGAATTAATATTTAGGTCATTTTCGTCCTCCCTAGGCTTATTCTTGTCCAAATAGGGTTTTTAACCAATCTTGTGCCTCAAATAGGTGTGTTTGTGTCATTGGATGATCAATTAGGTCATTTTTGTCCTCCCTAGGCTTATTCTTGTCCAATTAGGGTTTTTAACCAATCTTGTGCATCCAATAGGTGTGTTTGTGTCATTGGATGATCAATTAGGTCATTTTCGTCCTCCCTAGGCTTATTCTTGTCCAATTAGGGTTTTTAACCAATCTTGTGCATCCAATAAGTTCAGTAATGTCATTGGATGATCAATTAGGTCATTTTCGTCCTCCCTAGGCTTATTCTTGTCCAATTAGGGTTTTTAACCAATCTTGTGCATCCAATAAGTTTGTTTGTGTCATTGAATTAATATTTAGGTCATTTTCGTCCTCCCTAGGCATATTCTTGCCCAATTAGGATTTTTAACCAATCTTGTGCATCCAATAGGTGTGTTTGTACCATTGGATGATCAATTAGGTCATTTTTGTCCTCCATAGGCTTATTCTTGTCCAATTAGGGTTTTTAACCAATCTTGTGCTTCCAATAGGTGTGTTTGTGTCATTAGATGATCAATTAGGTCATTCTGGTCCCCCCTAGGCTTATTCTTGTCCAATTAGGGTTTTTAACCAATCTTGTGCATCCAATAGGTGTGTTTGTGTCATTGGATGATCAATTAGGTCATTTTCGTCCTCCCTAGGCTTATTCTTGTCCAATTAGGGTTTTTAACCAATCTTGTGCATCCAATAAGTTTGTTTGTGTCATTGAATTAATATTTAGGTCATTTTCGTCCTCCCTAGGCATATTCTTGTCCAATTAGGGTTTTTAACCAATCTTGTGCATCCAATAGGTGTGTTTGTGTCATTGGATGATCAATTAGGTCATTTTCGTCCTCCCTAGGCTTATTCTTGTCCAATTAGGGTTTTTAACCAATCTTGTGCATCCAATAAGTTTGTTTGTGTCATTGAATTAATATTTAGGTCATTTTCTTCCTCCCTAGGCATCATCTTGTCCAATTAGGGTTTTTAACCAATCTTTTGCATCCAATAGCTGTGTTTGTGTCATTGGATGATCAATTAGGCCCTTTTCATCCTCCATAGGCTTATTCTTGTCCAATTAGGGTTTTTAACCAATCTTGTGCATCCAATATGTTCATTAGTGTCATTGGATGATCAATTAGGTCATTTTCGTCCTCTCTAGGCATGTTCTTGTCCAACTAGGGTTTTTAACCAATCTTGTGCATCCAATAGGTGTGTTTGTGTCATTGGATGATCAATTAGGTCATTTTCGTCATCCGTAGGCTTATTCTTGTCGAATTAGGGTTTTTAACCAATCTTGTGCATCCAATAAGTTGAGTTGTGTCATTGGATTAACATTTAGGTCATTTTCGTTCTCCCTAGGCTTATTCTTGTCCAATTAGGGTTTGTAACCAATCTTGTGCATCCAATAGGTGTGTTTGTGTCATTGGATGATCAATTAGGTCATTTTCGTCATCCCTAGGCTTATTCTTGTCCAATTAGGGTTTTTAACCAATCTTGTGCATCCAATAAGTTCATTTGTGTCATTGGATTAACATTTAGGTCATTTTCGTCCTCCCTAGGCATATTCTTGTCCAATTACGGTTTTTAACCAATCTTGTGCATCCAATAGGTGTGTTTGATTCATTGGATGATCAATTAGGTTATTTTCGTCCTCCCTAGGTTTATTCTTGTCCAATTAGGGTTTTTAACCAATCTTGTGCATCCAATAAGTTGAGTTGTGTCATTGGATTAACATTTAGGTCATTTTCGTTCTCCCTAGGCTTATTCTTGTCCAATTAGGGTTTTTAACCAATCTTGCGCATCCAATAGGTGTGTTTGTGTCATTGGATGATCAATTAGGTCATTTTCGTCCTCCCTAGGCTTATTCTTGTCCAATTAGGGTTTTTAACCAATCTTGTGCATCCAATAAGTTCATTAGTGTCATTGGATGATCAATTAGGTCATTTTCGTCCTCCCTAGGCATGTTCTTGTCCAGCTAGGGTTGTTAACCAATCTTGTGCATCCAATAGGTGTGTTTGTGTCATTGGATGATCAATTAGGTCATTTTCGTCCTCCCTAGGCTTATTCTTGTCCAATTAGGGTTTTTAACCAATCTTGTGCATCCAATAGGTGTGTTTGTGTCATTGGATGATCAATTAGGTCATTTTCGTCCTCCCTAGGCTTATTCTTGTCCAATTAGGGTTTTTAACCAATCTTGTGCATCCAATTGGTGTGTTTGTGTCATTTGATGATCAATTAGGTCATTTTCGTCCTCCCTAGGCTTATTCTTGTCCAATTAGGGTTTTTAACCAATCTTGTGCATCCAATAAGTTGAGTTGTGTCATTGGATTAACATTTAGGTCATTTTCGTCCTCCCTAGGCTTATTCTTGTCCAATTAGGGTTTTTAACCAATCTTGTGCATCCAATAACTTTGTTTGTGTCCTTGAATTAATATTTAGGTCATTTTCGTCATCCCTAGGCATATTCTTGTCAAATTAGGGTTTTTAACCAATCTTGTGCATCCAATAGGTGTGTCTGTGTCATTGGATGATCAATTAGGTCATTTTCGTCCTCCCTAGGCATATTCTTGTCCAATTAGGGTTTTTAACCAATCTTGTGCATCCAATAGGTGTGTTTGTGTCATTGGATGATCAATTAGGTCATTTTCGTCCTCCCTAGGCTTATTCTTGTCCAATTAGGGTTTTTAACCAATCTTGTGCATCCAATAAGTTGAGTTGTGTCATTGGATTAACATTTAGGTCATTTTCGTCCTCCCTAGGCTTATTCTTGTCCAATTAGGGTTTTTAACCAATCTTGTGCATCCAATAGGTGTGTTTGTGTCATTGGTTCATCAATTAGGTTATTTTCGTCCTCCCTAGGCTTATTCTTGTCCAATTAGGGTTTTTAACCAATCTTGTGCATCTAATAGGTGTGTTTGTGTCATTGGATGATCAATTAGGTCATTTTCGTCCTCCATAGGCTTATTCTTGTCCAATTAGGGTTTTTAACCAATCTTGTGCATCCAATAAGTTGAGTTGTGTCATTGGATTAACATTTAGGTCATTTTCGTCCTCCCTAGGCTTATTCTTGTCCAATTAGAGTTTTTAACCAATCTTGTGGATCCAATAGGTGTGTTTGTGTCATTGGATGATCAATTAGGTCATTTTCGTCCTACCTAGACATATTCTTGTCCGATTAGGGTTTTTAACCAATCTTGTGCATCCAATAGGTGTGTTTGTGTCATTGGATGATCAATTAGGTCATTTTCGTCCTCCCTTGGCTTATTCTTGTCCAATTAGGGTTTTTAACCAATCTTGTGCATCCAATAGGTGTGTTTATGTCATTGGATGATCAATTAGGTCATTTTCGTCCTCCCTAGGCTTATTCTTGTCCAATTAGGGTTTTTCACCAATCTTGTGCATCCAATAGGTGTGTTTGTGCATTGGATGATTAATTAGGTTATTTTCGTCCTCCCTAGGCATATTCTTGTCCAATTAGGGTTTTTAACTAATCTTGTGCATCCAATAAGTTCATTTGTGTCATTGGATGATCAATTAGGTCATTTTCGTCCTCCCTAGGCTTATTCTTCTTTAATTAGGGTTTTTAACCAATCTTGTGCATCCAATAGGTGTGTTTGTGTCATTGGATGATCAATTAGGTCATTTTCGTCCTCCCTAGGCTTATTCTTGTCCAATTAGGGTTTTTAACCAATCTTGTGCATCCAATAGGTGTGTTTGTGTCATTGGATGATCAATTAGGTCATTTTCGTCCTACCTAGGCTTATTCTTGTCCAATTAGGGTTTTTAACCAATCTTGTGCATCCAATAAGTTGAGTTGTGTCATTGGATTAACATTTAGGTCATTTTCATTCTCCCTAGGCTTATTCTTGTCCAATTAGGTTTTTAACCAATCTTGTGCTTCCAATAAGTTCATTTGTGTCATTGGATTCACATTTAGGTCATTTTCGTCCTCCCTAGGCATATTCTTGTCCAATTAGGGTTTTTAACCAATCTTGTGCATCCAATAGGTGTGTTTATCTCATTGGATGATCAATTAGGTCACTTTGATCCTCCCTAGGCTTATTCTTGTCCAATTAGGGTTTTTAACCAATCTTGTGCATCCAATAAGTTCATTTGTGTCATTGGATTAACATTTAGGTCATTTTCGTCCTCCCTATGCATATTCTTGCCCAATTAGGGTTTTTAACCAATATTGTGCATCCAATAGGTGTGTTTGTGTTATTGGATGATCAATTTAGGTAATTTTCGTCCTCCCTAGGCATATTCTTGTCCAATTAGGGTTTTTAACCAATCTTGTGCATCCAATAGGTGTGTTTGTGTCATTGGATGATCAATTAGGTCATTTTCGTCCTCCCTAGGCTTATTCTTGTCCAATTAGGGTTTTTAACCAATCTTGTGCATCTAATAAGTTCATTTGTGTCATTGGATGATTAATTAGGTCATTTTCGTCCTCCCTAGGCATATTCTTGTCCAACTAGGTTATTAAACCAATCTTGTGCATCGAATAGGTGTGTTTGTGTCATTGGATGATCAATTAGGTCATTTTCGTCCTCCCTAGGCTTATTCTTGTCCAATTAGGGTTTTTAACCAATCTTGTGCATCCAATAACTTCATTTGTGTCATTGGATGATTAGTTAGGTCATTTTCGTCCTCCCTAGGCATATTCTTGTCCAACTAGGGTATTAAACCAATCTTGTGCATCCAATAGGTGTGTTTGTGTCATTGGATGATCAATTAGGTCATTTTCGTCCTCCCTAGGCTTATTCTTGTCCAATTAGGGTTTTTAACCAATCTTGTGCATCCAATAGGTGTGTTTGTGTCATTGGATGATCAATTAGGTCATTTTCGTCCTCCCTAGGCTTATTCTTGTCCAATTAGGGTTTTTAATCAATCTTGTGCATCCAATAGGTGTGTTTGTGTCATTGGATGATCAATTAGGTCATTTTCGTCGTCGCTAGGCTTATTCTTGTCCAATTAGGGTTTTTAACCAATCTTGTGCATCCAATAAGTTTTTTTGTGTCATTGAATTAATATTTATGTCATTTTCGTCCTCCTTAGGCATATTCTTGTCCAATTAAGGTTTTTAACCAATCTTGTGCATCCAATAGGTGTGTTTGTGTCATTGGATGATCAATTAGGTCATTTTCGTCCTCCCTAGGCTTATTCTTGTCCAATTAGGGTTTTTAACCAATCTTGTGCATCCAATAAGTTCATTTTATCATTGGATTAACATTTAGGTCATTTTCGTCCTCCCTAGGCATATTCTTGTCCAATTAGGGTTTTTAACCAATTTTGTGCATCCAATAGGTGTGTTTGTGTCATTGGATGATCTATTTGGTCACTTTGATCCTCCCTAGGCTTATTCTTGTCCAATTAGGGTTTTTAACCAATCTTGTGCATCTAATAAGTTCATTTGTGTCATCGGATTAACATTTAGGTCATTTTGGTCCTCCCTAGGCATATTCTTGTCCAATTAGGGTTTTTAACCAATCTTGTGCATCCAATAGGTGTGTTTGTGTCATTGGATGATCAATTAGGTCATTTTCGTCCTCACTAGCCTTATTCTTGTCCAATTAGGGTTTTTAACCAATCTTGTGCATCCAATAGGTGTGTTTGTGTCATTGGATTATCAATTAGGTCATTTTCGTCCTCCCTAGGCTTATTCTTTTCCAATTAGGGTTTTTAACCAATCTTGTGCATCCAATAGGTGTGTTTGTGTCATTGGATGATCAATTAGGTCATTTTTGTCCTCCCTAGGCATATTCTTGTCCAACTAGGGTTTTAAACCAATCTTGTGCATCCAATAGGTGTGTTTGTGTCATTGGATGATCAATTAGGTCATTTTCGTCCTCCCTAGGCTTATTCTTGTCCAATTAGGGTTTTTAACCAATCTTGTGCATCCAATAGGTGTGTTTGTGTCATTGGATGATCAATTAGGTCATTTTCGTCCTCCCTAGGCTTATTCTTGTCCAATTAGGGTTTTTAACCAATCTTGTGCATCCAATAAGTTCATTTGTATTATTGGATTAACATTTAGATCATATTCGTCCTCCCTAGGCATATTCTTGTCCAATTAGGGTTTTTAACCAATCTTGTGCATCCAATAGGAGTGTTTGTGTCATTGGATGATCATTTAGGTCATTTTCGTCCTCCCTAGGAATATTCTTGTCCAATTAGGGTTTTTAACCAATCTTGTGCATCCAATAGGTGTGTTTGTGTCATTGGATGATCAATTAGGTCATTTTCGTCCTCCCTAGGCTTATTCTTGTCCAATTAGGGTTTTTAACCAATCTTGTGCATCCAATAGGTGTGTTTGTGTCATTGGATGATCAATTAGGTCATTTTCGTCCTCCATAGGTATATTCTTGTCCAATTAGGGTTTTTAACCAATCTTGTGCATCCAATAGGTGTGTTTGTGTCATTGGATGATCAATTAGGTCATTTTCGTCCTCCCTAGGCTTATTCTTGTCCAATTAGGATTTTTAACCAATCTTGTGCATCCAATAGGTGTGTTTGTGTCATTGAATTAATATTTAGGTCATTTTCGTCCTCCCTAGGCATATTCTTGTCCAATTAGGGTTTTTAACCAATCTTGTGCATCCAAAAAGTTCATTTGTGTCATTGGATTAACATTTAGGTCATATCCGTCCTCCCTAGACATATTCTTGTCCAATTAGGGTTTTTAACCAATCTTGTGCATCCAATAGGTGTGTTTGTGTCATTGGATGATCAATTAGGTCATTTTCGTCCTCCCTAGGCTTATTCTTGTCCAATTAGGGTTTTTAACCAATCTTGTGCATCCAATAAGTTGAGTGGTGTCATTGGATTAACATTTAGGTCATTTTCGTCATCCCTAGGCTTATTCTTGTCCAATTAGGGTTTTTTACCAATCTTGTGCATCCAAAAGGTGTGTTTGTGTCATTGGATGATCAATTAGGTCATTTTCGTCCTCCATAGGCTTATTCTTGTCCAATTAGGGTTTTTAACCAATCTTGTGCATCCAATAAGTTGAGTTGTGTCATTGGATTAACATTTAGGTCATTTTCGTCCTCCCTAGGCATATTCTTATCCAACTAGGGTTTTTAACCAATCTTGTGCATCCAATAGGTGTTTAACCAATCTTGTGCATCCAATAGGTGTGTTTGTGGCAACAGATGATCAATTAGGTCATTTTCGTCCTCCCTAGGCTTATTCTTGTCCAATTAGGGTTTTTAACCAATCTTGTGCATCCAATAGGTGTGTTTGTGTCATTGGATGATCAATTAGGTCATTTTCGTCCTCCCTAGGCTTATTCTTGTCCAATTAGGGTTTTTAACCAATCTTGTGCATCCATTAGGTGTGTTTGAGTCATTGGATGATCAATTAGGTCATTTTCGTCCTCCCTAGGCATATTCTTGTCCAATTAGGGTTTTTAACCAATCTTGTGCATCCAATAGGTGTGTTTGTGTCATTGGATGATCAATTAGGTCATTTTCGTCCTCCCTAGGCTTATTCTTGTCCAATTAGGGTTTTTAACCAATCTTGGGCATCCGATAAGTTTGTTTGTGTCATTGAATTAATATTTAGGTCATTTTCGTCCTCCCTAGGCATATTCTTGTCCAATTAGGGTTTTTAACCAATCTTGTGCATCAAATAGGTGTGTTTGTGTCATTGGATAATCAATTAGGTCATTTTCGTCCTCCCTAGGCTTATTCTTGTCCAATTAGGGTTTTTAACCAATCTTGTTCATCCAATATGTTTGTTTGTGTCATTGGATGATCAATTAGGTCATTTTCGTCCTCCCTAGGCATATTCTTGTCCAATTAGGGTTTTTAACCAATCTTGTGCATCCAATAGGTGTGTTTGTGTCATTGGATGATCAATTAGGTCATTTTCGTCCTCCCTAGGCTTATTCTTGTCCAATTAGGGTTTTTAACCAATCTTGTGCATCTAATAGGTGTGTTTTTGTCATTGGATGATCAATTAGGTCATTTTCGTCCTTCCTAGGCTTATTCTTGTCCAATTAGGGTTTTTAACCAATTTTGTGCATCCGATAAGTTTGTTTGTGTCATTGAATTAATATTTAGGTCATTTTCGTCTTCCCTAGGCATATTCTTGTCCAATTAGGGTTTTTAACCAATCTTGTTCATCCAATATGTTTGTTTGTGTCATTGGATGATCAATTAGGTCATTTTCGTCCTCCCTAGGCATATTCTTGTCCAATTAGGGTTTTTAACCAATCTTGTGCATCCAATAGGTGTGTTTGTGTCATTGGATGATCAATTAGGTCATTTTCGTCCTCCCTAGGCTTATTCTTGTCCAATTAGGGTTTTTAACCAATCTTGTGCATCCAATAGGTGTGTTTGTGTCATTGGATGATCAATTAGGTCATTTTCGTCCTCCCTAGGCTTATTCTTGTCCAATTAGGGTTTTTAACCAATCTTGTGCATCCAATAGGTGTGTTTGTGTCATTGGATGATCAATTTGCTCATTTTCGTCCTCCCTAGGCTTATTCTTGTCCAATTAGGGTTTTTAACCAATCTTGTGCATCCAATAAGTTTGTTTGTGTCATTGAATTAATATTTAGTTCATTTTCGTCCTCCCTAGGCATCATCTTGTCCAATTAGGGTTTTTAACCAATCTTGTGCATCCAATAGGTGTGTTTGTGTCATTGGATGATCAATTAGGTCATTTTCGTCCTCCCTAGGCTTATTCTTGTCCAATTAGGGTTTTTAACCAATCTTGTGCATCCAATAGGTGTGTTTGTGTCATTGGATGATCAATTAGGTCATTTTCGTCCTCCCTAGGCTTATTCTGGTCCAATTAGGGTTTCTAACCAATCTTGTGCATCCAATAAGTTGAGTTGTGTCATTGGATGATCAATTAGGTCATTTTCGTCCTCCCAAGGCTTATTCTTGTCCAATTAGGGTTTTTAACCGATCTTGTGCATCCAATAGGTGTGTTTGTGTCATTGGATGATCAATTAGGTCATTTTCGTCCTCCCTTGGCATATTCTTGTCCAATTAGGGTTTTTAACCAATCTTGTGCATCCAATAGGTGTGTTTGTGTCATTGGATGATCAATTAGGTCATTTTCGTCCTCCCTAGGCTTATTCTTGTCCAATTAGGGTTTTTAACAAATCTTGTGCATCCAATAAGTTCATTTGTGTCATTGGTTGATCAATTAGGTCATTTTCGTCCTCCCTAGGCATATTCTTGTCCAACTAGGGTTTTTAACCAATCTTGTGCATCCAATAGGTGTGTTTGTGTCATTGGATGATCAATTAGGTCATTTTCGTCCTCCCTAGGCTTATTCTTGTCCAATTAGGGTTTTTAACCAATCTTGTGCATCCAATAGGTGTGTTTGTGTCATTGGATGATCAATTAGGTCATTTTCGTCCTCCCCACGCTTATTCTTGTCCAATTAGGGTTTTTAACCAATCTTGTGCATCCAATAGGTGTGTTTGTGTCATTGGATGATCAATTAGGTCATTTTCGTCCTCCCTAGGCTTATTCTTGTCCAATTAGGGTTTTTAACCAATCTTGTGCATCCAATAAGTTGGGATATGTCATTGGATTAACATTTAGGTCATTTCCGTCCTACCTAGGCTTATTCTTGTCCAATTAGGGTTTTTAACCAATCTTGTGCATCCAATAGGTGTGTTTGTGTCATTGGATGATCAATTAGGTCATTTTCGTCCTCCCTATGCTTATTCTTGTCCAATTAGGGTTTTTAACCAATCTTGTGCATCCAATAAGTTGAGTTGGGTCATTGGATTAACATTTAGGTCATTTTCGTCCTCCCTAGGCTTATTCTTGTCCAATTAGGGTTTTTAACCAATCTTGTGCATCCAATAGGTGTGTTTGTGTCATTGGATGATCAATTAGGTCATTTTCGTCCTCCCTAGGTTTATTCTTGTCCAATTAGGGTTTTTAACAAATCTTGTGCATCCAATAAGTTCATTTGTGTCATTGGAAGATCAATTAGGTCATTTTCGTCCTCCCTAGGCATATTCTTCTACAACTAGGGTTTTTAACCAATCTTGTGCATCCAATAAGTTCATTTGTGTCATTGGATGATCAATTAGGTCATTTTTGTCCTCCCTAGGATTATTCTTGTCCAATTAGGGTTTTTAACCAATCTTGTGCATCCAATAGGTGTGTTTGTGTCATTGGATGATCAATTAGGTCATTTTCGTCCTCCCTAGGCTTATTCTTGTCCAATTAGGGTTTTTAACCAATCTTGTGCATCCAATAGGTGTGTTTGTGTCATTGGATGATCAATTAGGTCATTTTCGTCCTCCCTAGGCTTATTCTTGTCCAATTAGGGTTTTTAACCAATCTTGTGCATCCAATAGGTGTGTTTGTGTCATTGGATGATCAATTAGGTCATTTTTGTCCTCCCTAGACTTATTCTTGTCAAATTAGGGTTTTTAACCAATCTTGGGCATCCAATAACTTTGCTTGTGTCATTGAATTAATATTTAGGTCATTTTCGTCCTCCCTAGGCATATTCTTGTCCAATTAGGGTTTTTAACCAATCTTGTGCATCCAATAGGTGTGTTTGTGTCATTGGATGATCAATTAGGTCATTTTCGTCCTCCCTAGGCATATTCTTGTCCAATTAGGGTTTTTAACCAATCTTGTGCATCCAATAGGTGTGTTCGTGTCATCGGATGATCAATTAGGTCATTTTCGTACTCCATAGGCTTATTCTTGTCCAATTAGGATTTTTAACCAATCTTGTGCATCCAATAAGTTCATTTGTGTCATTGGATTAACATTTAGGTCATATCCGTCCTCCCTAGGCATATTCTTGTCCAATTAGTGTTTTTAACCAATCTTGTGCATCCAATAGGTGTGTTTGTGTCATTGGATGATCAATTAGGTCATTTTCGTCCTCCCTAGGCTTATTCTTGTCCAATTAGGGTTTTTAACCAATCTTGTGCATCCAATAGGTGTGTTTGTGGCAATGGATGATCAATTAGGTCATTTTCGTCCTCCCTAGGCTTATTCTTGTCCAATTAGGGTTTTTAACCAATCTTGTGCATCCAATAGGTGTGTTTGTGGCAATGGATGATCAATTAGGTCATTTTCGTCCTCCCTAGGCTTATTCTTTCCAATTAGGGTTTTTAACCAATCTTGTGCATCCAATAGGCGTGTTTGTGTCATTGGATGATCACTTAGGTCATTTTCGTCCTCCCTAGGGTTTTTCTTGTCCAATTAGGGTTTTTAACCAATATTGTGCATCCAATAAGTTCATTTGTGTCATTGGATTAACATTTAGGTCATTTTCTTCCTCCCTAGGCATATTCTTGTCCAATTAGGGTTTTTAACCAATATTGTGCATCCAATAGGTGTGTTAGTGTCATTGGATGATCAATTAGGTCATTTACATCCTCCCTAGGCTTATTCTTGTCCAATTAGGGTTTTTAACCAATCTTGTGCATCCAATAACTTTGTTTGTGTCATTGAATTAATATTTAGGTCATTTTCGTCCTCCCTAGGCATATTCTTGTCCAATTAGGGTTTTTAACCAATCTTGTGCATCCAATACGTGTGTTTGTGTCATTGGATGATCAATTAGGTCATTTTCGTCCTCCGTAGGCTTATTCTTGTCTAATTAGGGTTTTTAACCAAATCTTGTGCATCCGATATGTTTGTTTGTGTCATTGAATTAATATTTAGGTCATTTTCGTCCTCCCTAGGCATATTGTTGTCCAATTAGGGTTTTTAACCAATCTTGTGCATCCAATAGGTGTGTTTGTGTCATTGGATGATCAATTAGGTCATTTACTTCCTCCCTAGGCTTATTCTTGTCCAATTAGGGTTTTTAACAAATCTTGTGCATCTAATAGGTGTGTATGTGTCATTGGATGATCAATTAGGTCATTTTCGTCCTCCCTAGGCTTTTTCTTGTCCAATTAGGGTTTTTAACCAATCTTGTGCATCCGATAAGTTTGTTTGTGTCATTAAATTAATATTTAGGTCATTTTCGTCCTCCCTAAGCATATTCTTATCCAATCAGGGTTTTTAACCAATCTTGTGCTTCCAATAGGTGTGTTTGTGTCATTGGATGATCAATTAGGTCTTTTTCGTCCTCCCTATGCTTATTCTTGTCCAATTAGGGTTTTTAACCAATCTTGTGCATCCAATAAGTTGAGTTGTGTCATTGGGTTAACATCTAGGTCATTTTTGTCCTCCCTTGGCTTATTCTTGTCCAATTAGGGTTTTTAACCAATCTTGTGCATCCAATAGGTGTGTTTGTGTCATTGGATGATCAATTAGGTCATTTTCGTCCTCCCTAGGCTTATTCTTGTCCAATTAGGGTTTTTAACCAATCTTGTGCATCCAATAGGTGTGTTTGTGTCATTGGATTATCAATTAGGTCATTTTCGTCCTCCCTAGGCTTATTCTTTTCCAATTAGGGTTCTTAACCAATCTTGTGCATCCAATAGGTGTGTTTGTGTCATTGGATGATCTATTTGGTCACTTTGATCCTCCCTAGACTTATTCTTGTCCAATTAGGGTTTTTAACCAATCTTGTGCATCCAATAAGTTCATTTGTGTCATCGGATTAACATTTAGGTCATTTTCGTCCTCCCTAGGCATATTCTTGTCCAATTAGGGTTTTTAACCAATCTTGTGCATCCAATAGGTGTGTTTGTGTCATTGGATGATCAATTAGGTCATTTTCGTCCTCACTAGGCTTATTCTTGTCCAATTAGGGTTTTTAACCAATCTTGTGCATCCAATAGGTGTGTTTGTGTCATTGGATTATCAATTAGGTCATTTTCGTCCTCCCTAGGCTTATTCTTTTCCAATTAGGGTTCTTAACCAATCTTGTGCATCCAATAGGTGTGTTTGTGTCATTGGATGATCAATTAGGTCATTTTTGTCCTTTCTACGCTTATTCTTGTCCAATTAGGGTTTTTAACCATTCTTCTGCATCCAATAAGTTCATTTGTGTCATTGGATGATCAATTAGGTCATTTTCGTCCTCCCTAGGCATATTCTTGTCCAACTAGGGTTTTTAACCAATCTTGTGAATCCAATAGGTGTGTTTGTGTCATTGGATGATCAATTAGGTCATTTTCGTCCTCCCTAGGCTTATTCTTGTCCAATTAGGGTTTTTAACCAATCTTGTGCATCCAATAACTTTGTTTGTGTCATTGAATTAATATTTAGCTCATTTTCGTCCTCCTTAGGCATATTCTTGTCCAATTAGGGTTTTTAACCAATCTTGTGCATCCAATAGGTGTGTTTGTATCATTGGATGATCAATTAGGTCATTTTCGTCCTCCCTAGGCTTATTCTTGTCCAATTAGGGTTTTTAACCAATCTTGTGCATCCAATAAGTTCATTTTATCATTGGATTAACATTTAGGTCATTTTCGTCCTCCCTAGGCATATTCTTGTCCAATTAGGGTTTTTAACCAAT
>JBBPBR010001768.1:246750-290543 GCA_037974775.1 Cicer pinnatifidum
TTAACCAATCTTGTGCATCCAATAGGTGTGTTTGTGTCATTGGATGATCAATTAGGTCATTTTTGTCCTTTCTACGCTTATTCTTGTCCAATTAGGGTTTTTAACCATTCTTCTGCATCCAATAAGTTCATTTGTGTCATTGGATGATCAATTAGGTCATTTTCGTCCTCCCTAGGCATATTCTTGTCCAACTAGGGTTTTTAACCAATCTTGTGAATCCAATAGGTGTGTTTGTGTCATTGGATGATCAATTAGGTCATTTTCGTCCTCCCTAGGCTTATTCTTGTCCAATTAGGGTTTTTAACCAATCTTGTGCATCCAATAACTTTGTTTGTGTCATTGAATTAATATTTAGCTCATTTTCGTCCTCCTTAGGCATATTCTTGTCCAATTAGGGTTTTTAACCAATCTTGTGCATCCAATAGGTGTGTTTGTAACATTGGATGATCAATTAGGTCATTTTCGTCCTCCCTAGGCTTATTCTTGTCCAATTAGGGTTTTTAACCAATCTTGTGCATCCAATAAGTTCATTTTATCATTGGATTAACATTTAGGTCATTTTCGTCCTCCCTAGGCATATTCTTGTCCAATTAGGGTTTTTAACCAATCTTGTGCATCCAATAGGTGTGTTTGTGTCATTGGATGATCTATTTGGTCACTTTGATCCTCCCTAGACTTATTCTTGTCCAATTAGGGTTTTTAACCAATCTTGTGCATCCAATAAGTTCATTTGTGTCATCGGATTAACATTTAGGTCATTTTCGTCCTCCCTAGGCATATTCTTGTCCAATTAGGGTTTTTAACCAATCTTGTGCATCCAATAGGTGTGTTTGTGTCATTGGATGATCAATTAGGTCATTTTCGTCCTCCCTAGGCTTATTCTTGTCCAATTAGGGTTTTTAACCATTCTTGTGCATCCAATAGGTGTGTTTGTGTCATTGGATGATCAATTAGGTCATTTTCGTCCTCCCTAGGCTTATTCTTGTGCAATTAGGGTTTTTAACCAATCTTGTGCATCCAATAAGTTCATTTGTGTCATTGGATGATGAATTAGGTCATTTTCGTCCTCCCTAGGCATATTCTTGTCCAACTAGGGTTTTTAACCAATCTTGTGCATCCAATAGGTGTGTTTGTGTCATTGGATGATCAATTAGGTCATTTTCGTCCTCCCTAGGCCTATTCTTGACCAATTAGGGTTTTTAACCAATCTTGTGCATCCAATAGGTGTGTTTGTGTCATTGGATGATCAATTAGGTCATTTTCGTCCTCCCTAGGCTTATTCTTGTCCAATTAGGGTTTTTAACCAATCTTGTGCATCCAATAGGTGTGTTTGCGTCATTAAATGATCAATTAGGTCATTTTCGTCCTCCCTAGGCATATTCTTGTCCAATTAGGGTTTTTAACCAATCTTGTGCATCCAATAGGTGTGTTTGTGTCATTGGATGATCAATTAGGTCATTTTCGTCCTCCCTAGGCTTATTCTTGTCCAATTAGGGTTTTTAACCAATCTTGTGCATCCAATAAGTTGAGTTGTGTCATTGGATTATCATTTAGGTCATTTTCGTCCTCCCTAGGCTTATTCTTGTCCAATTAGGGTCTTTAACCAATCTTGTGCATCCAATAGGTGTGTTTGTGTCATTGGATAATCAATTAGGTCATTTTCGTCCTCCCTAGGCTTATTCTTGTCCAATTAGGGTTTTTAACCAATCTTGTGCATCCAATAGGTGTGTTTGTGTCATTGGATGATCAATTAGGTTATTTTCGTCCTCCCTAAGCTTATTCTTATCCAATTAGGGTTTTTAACTAATCTTGTGCATCCAATAGGTGTGTTTGTGTCATTGGATGATCAATTAGGTCATTTTCGTCCTCCCTAGGCTTATTCTTGTCCAATTAGGGTTTTTAACCAATCTTGTGCATCCAATAGGTGTGTTTGTGTCATTGGATGATCAATTAGGTCATTTTCGTCCTCCCTAGGCTTATTCTTGTCCAATTAGGGTTTTTAACCAATCTTGTGCATCCAATAGGTGTGTTTGTGTCATTGGATGATCAATTAGGTCATTTTTGTCCTCCCTAGGCTTATTCTTGTCCAATTAGGGTTTTTAACCAATCTTGTGCATCAAATAAGTTCATTTGTGTCATTGGATGATCAATTAGGTCATTTTCGTCCTCCTTAGGCATATTCTTGTCCAACTAGGGTTTTTAACCAATCTTGTGCATCCAATAGGTGTGTTTGTGTCATTGGATGATCAATTAGGTCATTTTCGTCCTCCCTAGGCTTATTCTTGTCCAATTAGGGTTTTTAACCAATCTTGTGCATCCAATAGGTGTGTTTGTGTCATTGGATGATCAATTAGGTCATTTTCGTCCTCCCTAGGCTTATTCTTGCCCAATTAGGGTTTTTAACCAATCTTGTGCATCCAATAAGTTGAGTTGTGTCATTGGATTAGCATTTAGGTCATTTTCGTCCTCCCTAGGCTTATTCTTGTCCAATTAGGATTTTTAACCAATCTTGTGCATCCCATAAGTTCATTTGTGTCATTGGATTAACATTTATGTCATTTTCGTCCTCACTAGGCATATTCTTGTCCAATTAGGGTTTTTAACCAATCTTGTGCATCCAATAGGTGTGTTTGTGTCATTGGAAGATCGATTAGGTCATTTTCGTCCTCCCTAGGCTTATTCTTGTCCAATTAGGGTTTTTAACCAATCTTGTGCATCCAATAGGTGTGTTTGTGTCATTGGATGATCAATTAGGTCATTTTCGTCCTCCCTAGGCTTATTCTTGCCCAATTAGGGTTTTTAACCAATCTTGTGCATCCAATAAGTTGAGTTGTGTCATTGGATTAGCATTTAGGTCATTTTCGTCCTCCCTAGGCTTATTCTTGTCCAATTAGGGTTTTTAACCAATCTTGTGCATCCAATAAGTTCATTTGTGTAATTGGATTAACATTTAGGTCATTTTCGTCCTCCCTAGGCATATTCTTGTCCAATTAGGGTTTTTAACCAATCTTGTGCATCCAATAGGTGTGTTTGTGTCATTGGATAATCAATTAGGTCATTTTCGTCCTTTCTATGCTTATTCTTGTCCAATTTGGGTTTTTAACCAATCTTGTGCATCCAATAGGTGTGTTTGTGTCATTGGATGATCATATAGGTCATTTTCGTCCTCCCTAGGCTTATTCTTGTCCAATTAGGGTTTTTAACCAATCTTGTGCATCCAATAGGTGTGTTTGTGTCATTGGATGATCAATTAGGTCATTTTCGTCCTCCCTAGGCTTATTCTTGTCCAATTAGGGTTTTTAACTAATCTTGTGCATCCAATAAGTTCTTTTGTGTCATTGGATGATCAATTAGGTCATTTTCGTCCTCCCTAGGCTTATTCTTGTCCAATTAGGGTTTTTAACCAATCTTGTGCATCCAATAGGTGTGTTTGTGTCATTGGATGATCAATTAGGTCATTTTCGTCCTCCCTAGGCTTATTCTTGTCCAATTAGGGTTTTTAACCAATCTTGTGCATCCAATAGGTGTGTTTGTGTCATTGGATGATCAATTAGGTCATTTTCGTCCTCCCTAGGCTTATTCTTGTCCAATTAGGGTTTTTAACTAATCTTGTGCATCCAATAGGTGTGTTTGTGTCATTGGATGATCAATTAGGTCATTTTCGTCCTTCCTAGGCATATTCTTGTATAATTAGGGTTTTTAACCAGTCTTGTGCATCCAATAGGTGTGATTGTGTCATTGAATGATCAATTAGGTCATTTTCGTCCTTCGAAGGCTTATTCTTGTCCAATTACGGTTTTAAACCAATCTTGTGCATCCAATAAGTTCATTTGTGTCATTGGATTAACATTTAGGTCATTTTCGTCCTCCCTAGGCATATTCTTGTCCAATTAGGGTTTTTAACCAGTCTTGTGCATCCAATAGGTGTGTTTGTGTCATTGGATGATCAATTAGGTCATTTTCGTCCTCCCAAGGCTTATTCTTGTCCAATTAGGGTTTTTAACAAATCTTGTGCATCCAATAAGTTCATTTGTGTCATTGGATTAACATTTAGGTCATTCTCGTCCTCCCTAGGCATATTCTTCTCCAATTAGGGTTTTTAACCAATCTTGTGCATCCAATAGGTGTGTTTGTGTCATTGGATGATCAATTAGGTCATTTTCGTCCTCCCTAGGCTTATTCTTGTCCAATTAGGGTTTTTAACCAATCTTGTGCATTAAATAAGTTTATTTGTGTCATTGGATGATCAATTAGGTCATTTTCGTCCTCCCTAGGCATATTCTTGTCCAACTAGGGTTTTTAACCAATCTTGTGCATCCAATAGGTGTGTTTGTTTCTTTGGATGATCAATTAGGTCATTTTCGTCCTCCCTAGGCTTATTCTTGTCCAATTAGGGTTTTTAACCAATCTTGTGCATCCAATAGGTGTGTTTGTGTCATTGGATGATCAATTAGGTCATTTTCGTCCTCCCTAGGCTTATTCTTGTCCAATTAGGGTTTTTAACCAATCTTGTGCATCCAATAGGTGTGTTTGTGTCATTGGATTAACATTTAGGTCATTTTCGTCGTCCCTATGCGTATTCTTGTCCAATTAGGGTTTTTAACCATTCTTGTGCATCCAATAAGTTTGTTTGTGTCATTGAATTAATATTTAGGTCATTTTCGTCCTCCCTAGGCATATTCTTGTCCAATTAGGGTTTTTAACCAATCTTGTGCATCCAATAGGTGTGTTTGTGTCATTGGATGATCAATTAGGTCATTTTCGTCCTCCCTAGGCTTATTCTTGTCCAATTAGGGTTTTTAACCAATCTTGTGCATCCAATAAGTTTGTTTGTGTCATTGAATTAATATTTAGGTTATTTTCGTCCTTCCTATGCATATTCTTGTCCAATTAGGGTTTTTACCCAATCTTGTGCATCCAATAGGTCTGTTTGTGTCATTGGATGATCAATTAGGTTATTTTCGTCCTCCCTAGGCTTATTCTTGTCCAATTAGGGTTTTTAACCAATCTTGGGCATCCAATAAGTTCATTTGTGTCATTGCATTAACATTTAGGTCATTTTCGTCCTCCCTAGGCATATTCTTGTCCAATTAGGGTTTTTAACCAATCTTGTGCATCCAATAGGTGTGTTTGTGTCATTGGATGATCAATTAGGTCATTTTCGTCCTCCCTAGGCTTATTCTTGTCCAATTAGGGTTTTTAACCGATCTTGTGCATCCAATAGGTGTGTTTGTGTCTGGATGATCAATTAGGTCATTTTCGTCCTCCCTAGGCATATTCTTGTCCAATTAGGGTTTTTAACCAATCTTGTGCATCCAATAGGTGTGTTTGTGTCATTGGATGATCAATTAGGTCATTTTCGTCCTCCCTAGGCTTATTCTTGTCCAATTAGGGTTTTTAACCAATCTTGTGCATCCAATAAGTTCATTTGTGTCATTGGATTAACATTTAGATCATTTTCGTCCTGCCTAGGCATATTCTTGTCCAATTAGGGTTTTTAACCAATCTTGTGCATCCAATAGGTGTGTTTGTGTCATTGGATGATCAATTAGGTTATTTTCGTCCTCCCTAGGCTTATTCTTGTCCAATTAGGGTTTTTAACCAATCTTGTGCATCCAATAGGTGTGTTTGTGTCATTGGATGACCAATTAGGTCATTTTCGTCCTCCCTAGGCATATTCTTGTCCAATTAGGGTTTTTAACCAATCTTGTGCATCCAATAGGTGTGTTTGTGTCATTGGATGATCAATTAGGTCATTTTCGTCCTCCCTAGGCTTATTCTTGTCCAATTAGGGTTTTTAACCAATCTTGTGCATCCAATAGGTGTGTTTGTGTCATTGGAAGATCGATTAGGTCATTTTCGTCCTCCCTAGGCTTATTCTTGTCCAATTAGGGTTTTTAACCAATCTTGTGCATCCAATAGGTGTGTTTGTGTCATTGGATGATCAATTAGGTCATTTTCGTCCTCCCTAGGCTTATTCTTGTCCAATTAGGGTTTTTAACCAATCTTGTGCATCCAATAAGTTCATTTGTGTCATTGGATTAAAATTTAGGTCACTTTCGTCCTCCTTAGGCATATTCTTGTCCAATTAGGGTTTCTAACCAATCTTGTGCATCCAATAAGTTCATTTGTGTCATTGGATTAACATTTTGGTCATTTTCGTCCTCCCTAGGCTTATTCTTGTCCAATTAGGGTTTCTAACCAATCTTGTGCATCCAATAGGTGTGTTTGTGTCATTGGATGATCAATTAGGTCATTTTCGTCCTCCCTAGGCTTATTCTTGTCCAATTAGGGTTTTTAACCAATCTTGTGCATCCAATAGGTGTGTTTGTGTCATTGGATGATCAATTAGGTCATTTTCGTCCTCCCTAGGCTTATTCTTGTCCAATTAGGGTTTTTAACCAATCTTGTGCATCCAATAGGTGTGTTTGTGTCATTGGATGATCAATTAGGTCATTTTCGTCCTTTCTATGCTTATTTTTGTCCAATTAGGGTTTTTAAGCAATCTTGTGCATCCAATAAGTTCATTTGTGTCATTGGATGATCAATTAGGTCATTTTCGTCCTCCCTAGGCATATTCTTGTCCAACTAGGGTTTCTAACCAATCTTGTGCTTCCAATAGATGTGTTTGTGTCATTGGATGATCAATTAGGTCATTTTCGTCCTCCCTAGGCTTATTCTTGTCCAATTAGGGTTTTTAACCAATCTTGTGCATCCAATAGGTGTGTTTGTGTCATTGGATGATCAATTAGGTCATTTTCGTCCTCCCTAGGCTTATTCTTGTCCAATTAGGGTTTTTAACCAATCTTGTGCATCCAATAGGTGTGTTTGTGTCATTGGATGATCAATTAGGTCATTTTCGTCCTCCCTAGGCTTATTCTTGTCCAATTAGGGTTTTTAACCAATCTTGTGCATCCAATAAGTTCATTTGTGTCATTGGATGATCAATTAGGTCATTTTCGTCCTTCCTAGGCATATTCTTGATCAACTAGGGTTTTAAACCAATCTTGTGCATCCAATAGGTGTGTTTGTGTCATTGGATGATCAATTAGGTCATTTTCGTCCTCCCTAGGCTTATTCTTGTCCAATTAGGGTTTTTAACCAATCTTGTGCATCCAATAGGTGTGTTTGTGTCATTGGATGATCAATTAGGTCATTTTCGTCCTCCCTAGGCTTATTCTTGTCCAATTAGGGTTTTTAACCAATCTTGTGCATCCAATAGGTGTGTTTGTGTCATTGGATGATCAATTAGGTCATTTTCGTCCTCCCTAGGCTTATTCTTGTCCAATTAGGGTTTTTAACCAATCTTGTGCATCCAATAGGTGTGTTTGTGTCATTGGATGATCAATTAGGTCATTTATCGTCCTCCCTAGGCTTATTCTTGTCCAATTAGGGTTTTTAACCAATCTTGTGCATCCAATAGGTTGAGTTGTGTCATTGGATTAACATTTAGGTCATTTTCGTCCTCCCTAGGCATATTCTTGTCCAATTAGGGTTTTTAACCAATCTTGTGCATCCAATAGGTGTGTTTGTGTCATTGGATGATCAATTAGGTCATTTTCGTCCTCCCTAGGCTTATTCTTGTCCAATTAGGGTTTTTAACCAATCTTGTGCATCCAATAGGTGTGTTTGTGTCATTGGATGATCAATTAGGTCATTTTCGTCCTCCCTAGGCTTATTCTTGTCCAATTAGGGTTTTTAACCATTCTTGTGCATCCAATAGGTGTGTTTGTGTCATTGGATGATCAATTAGGTCATTGTTGTCCTCCCTAGGCTTATTCTTGTCCAATTAGGGTTTTTAACCAATCTTGTGCATCCAATAGGTGTGTTTGTGTCATTGGATGATCAATTAGGTCATTTTCGTCCTCCCTAGGCTTATTCTTGTCCAATTAGGGTTTTTAACCAATCTTGTGCATCCAATAGGTGTGTTTGTGTCATTGGATGATCAATTAGGTCATTTTCATCCTACCTACACTTATTCTTGTCAAATTAGGGTTTTTAATCAATCTTGTGCATCCAATAACTTTGTTTGTGTCATTGAATTAATATTTAGGTCATTTTCGTCCTCCCTAGGCATATTCTTGTCCAATTAGGGTTTTTAACCAATCTTGTGCATCCAATAGGTGTGTTTGTGTCATTGGATGATCAATTAGGTCATTTTCGTCCTCCCTAGGCTTATTCTTGTCCAATTAGGGTTTTTAACCAATCTTGTGCATCCAATAGGTGTGTTTGTGTCATTGGATGATCAATTAGGTCATTTTCGTCCTCCCTAGGCTTATTCTTGTCCAATTAGGGTTTTTAACCAATCTTTGCATCCAATAACTTTGTTTGTGTCATTGAATTAATATTTAGGTCATTTTCGTCCTCCCTAGGCATATTCTTGTCCAATTAGGGTTTTTAACCAATCTTGTGCATCCAATAGGTGTGTTTGTGTCATTGGATGATCAATTAGGTCATTTTCGTCCTCCCTAGGCTTATTCTTGTCCAATTAGGGTTTTTAACCAATCTTGTGCATCCAATAAGTTGAGTTGTGTCATTGGATTAACATTTAGGTCATTTTCGTTCTCCCTAGGATTATTCTTGTCCAATTTGGGTTTTTAACAAATCTTGTGCATCCAATAAGTTCATTTGAGTTATTGGATTAACATTTAGGTCATATTCGTCCTCCCTAGGCATATTCTTGTCAAATTAGGGTTTTTAACCAATCTTGTGCATCCAATAGGTGTGTTTGTGTCATTGGATGATCAATTAGGTCATTTTCGTCCTCCCTAGGCATATTCTTGTCAAGTTAGGGTTTTTAACCAATCTTGTGCATCCAATAGGTGTGTTTGTGTCATTGGATGATCAATTAGGTCATTTTCGTCCTCCCTAGGCATATTCTTGTCCAATTAGGGTTTTTAACCAATCTTGTGCATCCAATAGGTGTGTTTGTGTCATTGGATGATCAATTAGGTCATTTTCGTCATCCCTAGGCATATTCTTATCCAATTAGGGTTTTTAACCAATCTTGTGCATCCAATAGGTGTGTTTGTGTCATTGGATGATCAATTAGGTCATTTTCGTCCTCCCTAGGCTTATTCTTGTCCAATTAGGGTTTTTAACCAATCTAGTCCATCCAATAGGTGTGTTTGTGTCATTGGATGATCAATTTAGGTCATTTTCGTCCTCCCAAGGCATATTCTTGTCCAATTAGGGTTTTTAACCAATCTTGTGCATCCAATAGGTGTGTTTGTGTCATTGGATGATCATATAGGTCATTTTCGTCCTCCCTAGGCTTATTCTTGTCCAATTAGGGTTTTTAACAAATCTTGTGCATCCAATAAGTTCATTTGTGTCATTGGATGATCAATTAGGTCATTTTCGTTCTCCCTAGGCTTATTCTTGTCCAATTAGGGTTTTAAACCAATCTTGTGCATCCAATAGGTGTATTTGTGTCATTGGATGATCAATTAGGTCATTTTGGTCCTCCCTAGGCTTATTCTTGTCCAATTAGGGTTTTTAACCAATCTTGTGCATCCAATAAGTTCATTAGTGTCATTGGATGATCAATTAGGTCATTTTCGTCCTCCCTAGGCATGTTCTTGTCCAACTAGGGTTTTTAACCAATCTTGTGCATCCAATAGGTGTGTTTGTGTCATTGGATGAACAATTAGGTCATTTTCGTCCTCCATAGGCTTATTCTTGTCCAATTAGGGTTTTTAACCAATCTTGTGCATCCAATAAGTTGAGTTGTGTCATTGGATTAACATTTAGGTCATTTTCGTTCTCCATAGGCTTATTCTTGTCCAATTAGGGTTTTTAACCAATCTTGTGCATCCAATAAGTTCATTTGTGTCATTGAATTAACATTTAGGTCATATCCGTCGTCCCTAGGCATATTCTTGTCCAATTTGGGTTTTTAACCAATCTTGTGCATCCAATAGGTGTGTTTGTGTCATTGGATGATCAATTAGGTCATTTTCGTCCTCCCTAGGCTTATTCTTGTCCAATTAGGGTTTTTAACCAATCTTGTGCATCCAATAAGTTCATTTGTGTCACTGGATTAACATTTAGGTCATATTCGTCCTCCCTAGGCATATTCTTGTCCAATTAGGGTTTTTAACCAATCTTGTGCATCCAATAGGTGTGTTTGTGTCATTGGATGATCAATTAGGTCATTTTCGTCCTCCATAGGCTTATTCTTGTCCAATTAGGGTTTTAACCAATCTTGTGCATCCAATAAGTTTGTTTGTGTCATTGAATTAATATTTAGGTCATTTTGGTCCTTCCTAGGCATATTCTTGTCCAATTAGGGTTTTTAGCCAATCTTGTGAATTCAATAGGTGTGTTTGTGTCATTGGATGATCAATTAGGTAATTTTCGTCCTCCCTAGGCATATTCTTGTCCAATTAGGGTTTTTAACCAATCTTGTGCATCCAATAGGTGTGTTTGTGTCATTGGATGATCAATTAGGTCATTTTCGTCCTCCCTAGGCTTATTCTTGTCCAATTAGGGTTTTTAACCAATCTTGTGCATCCAATAAGTTGAGTTGTGTCATTGGATTAACATTTAGGTCATTTTCATTCTCCCTAGGCTTATTCTGGTCCAATTAGGTTTTTAACCAATCTTGTGCATCCAATAAGTTCATTTGTGTCATTGGATTCACATTTAGGTCATTTTCGTCCTCCCTAGGCATATTCTTGTCCAATTAGGGTTTTTAACCAATCTTGTGCATCCAATAGGTGTGTTTATCTTATTGGATGATCAATTAGGTCACTTTGATCCACCCTAGGCTTATTCTTGTCCAATTAGGGTTTTTAACCAATCTTGTGCATCCAATAAGTTCATTTGTGTCATTGGATTAACATTTAGGTCATTTTCGTCCTCCCTAGGCATATTCTTGTCCAATTAGGGTTTTTAACCAATCTTGTGCATCCAATAGGTGTGTTTGTGTCATTGGATGATCAATTAGGTCATTTTCGTCCTCCCTAGGCTTATTCTTGTCCAATTAGGGTTTTTAACCAATCTTGTGCATCCAATAGGTGTGTTTGTGTCATTGGATGATCAATTAGGTCATTTTCGTCCTCCCTAGGCTTATTCTTGTCCAATTAGGGTTTTTAACCAATCTTGTGCTTCCAATAAGTTGAGTAGTGTCATTGGATTAACATTTAGGTCATTTTTGTCCTCCCTTGGTTTATTCTTGTCCAATTAGGGTTTTTAACCAATCTTGTGCATCCAATAAGTTTGTTTGTGTCATTGGATTATCAATTAGGTCATTTTCGTCCTCCCTAGGCTTATTTTTGTCCAATTAGGGTTTTTAACCAATCTTGTGCATCCAATAAGTTTGTTTGTGTCATTGAATTAATATTTAGGTCATTTTCGTCCTCCCTAGGCATCATCTTGTCCAATTAGGATTTTTAACCAATCTTTTGCATCCAATAGGTGTATTTGTGTCATTGGATGATCAATTAGGTCATTTTCGTCCTCCCTAGGTTTATTCTTGTCCAATTAGGGTTTTTAATTAATCTTGTGCATCCAAAAACTTTGTTTGTGTCATTAAATTAATATTTAGGTCATTTTCGTCCTCCCTAGGCATATTCTTGTCCAATTAGGGTTTTTAACCAATCTTGTGCATCCAATAGGTGTGTTTGTGTCATTGGATGATCAATTAGGTCATTTTCGTCCTCCCTAGGCTTATTCTTGTCCAATTAGGGTTTTTAACCAATCTTGTGCATCCAATAGGTGTGTTTGTGTCATTGGATGATCAATTAGGTCATTTTCGTCCTCCCTAGGCTTATTCTTGTCGAATTAGGGTTTTTAACCAATCTTGTGCATCCAATAAGTTCATTTGTGTTATTGGATTAACATTTAGGTCATATTCGTTCTCCCTTGGCTTATTCTTGTCCAATTAGGGTTTTTAACCAAACTTTTGCATCCAATAGGTGTGTTTGTGTCATTCGATGATCAATTAGGTCATTTTTGTCCTCCCTAGGCATCTTCTTGTCCAATTAGGGTTTTTAACCAATCTTGTGCATCCAATAGGTGTGTTTGTGTCATTGGATGATCAATTAGGTCATTTTCGTCCTCCCTAGGCTTATTCTTGTCCAATTAGGGTTTTTAACCAATCTTGTGCATCCAATAGGTGTGTTTGTGTCATTGGATGATCAATTAGGTCATTTTCGTCCTCCCTAGGCTTATTCTTGTCCAATTAGGGTTTTTAACCAATCTTGTGCATCCAATAAGTTCATTTGTGTCATTGGATGATCAATTAGGTCATTTTCGTCCTTCCTAGGCATATTCTTGATCAACTAGGGTTTTAAACCAATCTTGTGCATCCAATAGGTGTGTTTGTGTCATTGGATGATCAATTAGGTCATTTTCGTCCTCCCTAGGCTTATTCTTGTCCAATTAGGGTTTTTAACCAATCTTGTGCATCCAATAGGTGTGTTTGTGTCATTGGATGATCAATTAGGTCATTTTCGTCCTCCCTAGGCTTATTCTTGTCCAATTAGGGTTTTTAACCAATCTTGTGCATCCAATAGGTGTGTTTGTGTCATTGGATGATCAATTAGGTCATTTTCGTCCTCCCTAGGCTTATTCTTGTCCAATTAGGGTTTTTAACCAATCTTGTGCATCCAATAGGTGTGTTTGTGTCATTGGATGATCAATTAGGTCATTTATCGTCCTCCCTAGGCTTATTCTTGTCCAATTAGGGTTTTTAACCAATCTTGTGCATCCAATAGGTTGAGTTGTGTCATTGGATTAACATTTAGGTCATTTTCGTCCTCCCTAGGCATATTCTTGTCCAATTAGGGTTTTTAACCAATCTTGTGCATCCAATAGGTGTGTTTGTGTCATTGGATGATCAATTAGGTCATTTTCGTCCTCCCTAGGCTTATTCTTGTCCAATTAGGGTTTTTAACCAATCTTGTGCATCCAATAGGTGTGTTTGTGTCATTGGATGATCAATTAGGTCATTTTCGTCCTCCCTAGGCTTATTCTTGTCCAATTAGGGTTTTTAACCATTCTTGTGCATCCAATAGGTGTGTTTGTGTCATTGGATGATCAATTAGGTCATTGTTGTCCTCCCTAGGCTTATTCTTGTCCAATTAGGGTTTTTAACCAATCTTGTGCATCCAATAGGTGTGTTTGTGTCATTGGATGATCAATTAGGTCATTTTCGTCCTCCCTAGGCTTATTCTTGTCCAATTAGGGTTTTTAACCAATCTTGTGCATCCAATAACTTTGTTTGTGTCATTGAATTAATTTTTAGGTCATTTTCCTCCTCCCTAGGCATATTCTTGTCCAATTAGGGTTTTTAACCAATCTTGTGCATCCAATAGGTGTGTTTGTGTCATTGGATGATCAATTAGGTCATTTTCGTCCTCCCTAGGCTTATTCTTGTCCAATTAGGGTTTTTAACCAATCTTGTGCATCCAATAAGTTCATTTCTGTCATTGGATTAACATTTAGGTCATTTTCGTCCTTCCTAGTCATATTCTTGTCCAATTAGGGTTTTTAACCAATCTTGTGCTTCCAATAGGTGTGTTTGTGACATTGGATGATCAATTAGGTCATTTTCGTCCTCCCTAAGCTTATTCTAGTCCAATTAGGGTTTTTAACCAATGTTGTGCATCCAATAGGTGTGTTTGTGTCATTGGATTAACATTTAGGTCATTTTCGTCCTCCCTAGGCTTGTTCTTGTCCAATTAGGGTTTTTAACCAATCTTGTGCATCCAATAGGTGTGTTTGTGTCATTGGATGATCAATTAGGTCATTTTCGTCCTCCCTAGGCTTATTCTTGTCCAATTAGGGTTTTTAACCAATCTTGTGCATCCAGTAACTTTGTTTGTGTCATTAAATTAATATTTAGGTCATTTTTGTCCTCCCTAGGCATATTCTTGTCCAATTAGGGTTTTTAACCAATCTTGTGCATCCAATAGGTGTGTTTGTGTCATTGGATGATCAATTAGGTCATTTTCGTCCTCCCTAGGCATGTTCTTGTCCAACTAGTGTTTTTAACCAATCTTGTGCATCCAATAGGTGTGTTTGTGTCATTGGATGATCAATTAGGTCATTTTCGTCCTCCCTAGGCTTATTCTTGTCCAATTAGGGTTTTTAACCAATCTTGTATATCCAATAAGTTCATTAGTGTCATTGGATGATCAGTTAGGTCATTTTCGTCCTCCCTAGGCATGTTCTTGTCCAACTAGGGTTTTTAACCAATCTTGTGCTTCCAATAGGTATGTTTGTGTCATTGGATGATCAGATAGGTCATTTTCGTCCTCCCTAGGATTATTCTTGTCCAATTGGGGTTTTTAACCAATCTTGTGCATCCAATAAGTTGAGTTGTGTCATTGGATTAACATTTAGGTCATTTTCGTTCTCCCTAGGCTTATTCTTGTCCAATTAGGGTTTTTAACCAATCTTGTGCATCCAATAGGTGTGTTTATCTCATTGGATGATCAATTAGGTCACTTTAATCCTCCCTAGGCTTATTCTTGTCCAATAAGGGTTTTTTAACCAATCTTGTGCATCCAATAGGTGTGTTTGTGTCATTGGATGATCAATTAGGTCATTTTCGTCCTCCCTAGGCTTATTTTTGTCCAATTAGGGTTTTTAACCAATCTAGTGCATCCAATAAGTTGAGTTGTGTCATTGGATTAACATTTAGGTCATTTTGATTCTCCCTAGGCTTATTCTTGTCGAATTAGGTTTTTAACCAATCTTGTGCATCCAATAAGTTCATTTGTGTCCTTGGATTCACATTTAGGTCATTTTCGTCCTCCCTAGGCATATTCTTGTCCAATTAGGGTTTTTAACCAATCTTGTGCATCCAATAGGTGTGTTTATCTCATTGGATGATCAATTAGGTCACTTTGATCCTCCCTAGGCTTATTCTTGTCCAATTAGGGTTTTTAACCAATCTTGTGCATCCAATAGGTGTGTTTGTGTCATTGGATGATCAATTAGGTCATTTTCGTCTTTCCTAGGCTTATTCTTGTCCAACTAGGGTTTTTAACCAATCTTGTGCATCCAATAGGTGTGTTTGTGTCATTGGATGATCAATTAGGTCATTTTCGTCCTCCCTAGGCATATTCTTGTCAAACTAGGGTTTTTAACCAATCTTGTGCATCCAATAAGTTCATTTGTGTCATTGGATGATCAATTAGGTCATTTTCATCCTCCCTAGGCATATTCTTGTCCAACTAGGGTTTTTAACCAATCTTGTGCATCCAATAGGTGTGTTTGTGTCATTGGATGATCAATTAGGTCATTTTCGTCCTCCCTAGGCTTATTCTTGTTCAATTCGGGTTTTTAACCATTCTTGTGCATCGAATAGGTGTGTTTGTGTCATTGGATGATCAATTAGGTCATTTTCGTTATCCCTAGGCATATTCTTGTCCAATTAGGGTTTTTAACCAGTCTTGTGCATCCAATAGGTGTGTTTGGGTCATAGGATGATCAATTAGGTCATTTTCGTCCTTCCTATGCTTATTCTTATCCAGTTAGGGTTTTTAACCAATCTTGTGCATCCAATAGGTGAGTTTGTGTCATTGGATGATCAATTAGGTCATTTTCGTCCTCCCTAGGCTTATTCTTGTCCAATTAGGGTTTTTAACCAATCTTGTTCATCCAATAGGTGTGTTTGTGTCATTGGATGATCAATTAGGTCATCTTCGTCCTCCCTAGGCATATTCTTGTCCAATTAGGGTTTTTAACCAATCTTGTGCATCCAATAGGTGTGTTTGTGTCATTGGATGATCAATTAGGTCATTTTCGTCCTTCCTAGGCTTATTCTTGTCCAATTAGGGTTTTTAACCAATCTTGTGCATCCAATAAGTTCATTTGCGCCATTGGATTAACATTTAGGTTATTTTCGTCCTCCCTAGGCATATTCTTGTCCAATTATGGTTTTTAACCAATCTTGTGCATCCAATAGGTGTGTTTGTGTCATTGGATGATCAATTAGGTCATTTTCGTCCTTTCTATGCTTATTCTTGTCCAATTAGGGTTTTTAACCAATCTTGTGATTCAAATAAGTTCGTTTGTGTCATTGGATGATCAATTAGGTCATTTTCGTCCTCCCTAGGCATATTCTTGTCGAACTAGGGTTTTTAACCAATCTTGTGCTTCCAATAGGTGTGTTTGTGTCATTGGATGATCAATTAGGTCATTTTCGTCCTCACTAGGCTTATTCTTGTCCAATTAGGGTTTTTAACCAATCTTGTGCATCCAATAGGTGTGTTTGTGTCATTGGATGATCAATTAGGTCATTTTCGTCCTCCCTAGGCTTATTCTTGTCCAATTAGGGTTTTTAACCAATCTTGTGCATCCAATAGGTGTGTTTGTGTCATTGGATGATCAACTAGGTCATTTTCGTCCTCCCTAGGCTTATTCTTGTCCAATTAGGGTTTTTAACCAATATTGTGCATCCAATAGGTGTGTTTGTGTCATTGGATGATCAATTAGGTTATTTTCGTCCTTCATAGGCTTATTCTTGTCCAATTAGGGTTTTTAACCAATCTTGTGCATCCAATAAGTTCATTTGCGTCATTGGATTAACATTTAGGTCATTTTCGTCCTCCCTAGGCATATTCTTGTCCAATTAGGGTTTTTAACCAATCTTGTGCATCCAATAGGTGTGTTTGTGTCATTGGATGATCAATTAGGTTATTTTCGTCCTCCCTAGCCTTATTCTTGTCCAATTAGGGTTTTTAACCAATCTTGTGCATCCAATAAGTTGAGTTGTGTCATTGGATTAACATTTAGGTCATTTTCGTTCTCCCTAGGCTTATTCTTGTCCAATTAGGGTTTTTAACCAATCTTGTGCATGCAATAAGTTCATTTGTGTTATTGGATTAACATTTAGGTCATATTCGTCCTCCCTAGGCATATTCTTGTCCAATTAGGGTTTTTAACCAAACTTGTGCATCCAATAGGTGTGTTTGTGTCATTCGATGATCAATTAGGTCATTTTCGTCCTCCCTAGGCATATTCTTGTCCAATTAGGGTTTTTAACCAATCTTGTGCATCCAATAGGTGTGTTTGTGTCATTGGGTGATCAATTAGGTCATTTTCGTCCTCCCTAGGCTTATTCTTGTCCAATTAGGGTTTTTAACCAATCTTGTGCATCCAATAAGTTCATTTGTGTCATTGGATGATCAATTAGGTCATTTTCGTCCTCCCTAGGCTTATTCTTGTCCCACTAGGGTTTTTAACAAATCTTGTGCCTCCAATAGGTGTGTTTGTGTCATTGGATGATCCATTAGGTCATTTTCGTCCTCCCTAGGCTTATCCTTGTCCAATTAGGGTTTTTAACCAATCTTGTGCATCCAATAAGTTGAGTTGTGTCATTGGATTAACATTTAGGTCATTTTCGTTCTCCCTAGGCTTATTCTTGTCCAATTAGGGTTTTTAACCAATCTTGTGCATCCAATAGGTTCATTTGTGTTACTGGATTAACATTTAGGTCATATTCGTCTTCCCTAGGCATATTCTAGTCCAATTAGGGTTTTTAACCAATCTTGTGCATCCAATAGGTGTGTTTGTGTCATTGGATGATCAATTAGGTCATTTTCGTCCTCCCTAGGTATATTCTTGTCCAATTAGGGTTTTTAACCAATCTTGTGCATCCAATAGGTGTGTTTGTGTCATTGGATGATCAATTAGGTCATTTTCGTCCTCGCTAGGCTTATTCTTGTCCAATTAGGGTTTTTAACCAATCTTGTGCATCCAATAGGTGTGTTTGTGTCATTGGATGATCAATTAGGTCATTTTCGTCCTCCGTAGGCTTATTCTTGTCCAATTAGGGTTTTTAACCAATCTTGTGCATCCAATAAGTTCATTAGTGTCATTGGATTAACATTCAGGTCATTTTCGTCCTCCCTAGGCATATTCTTGTCCAATTAGGGTTTTTAACCAATCTTGTGCATCCAATAGGTGTGTTTGTGTCATTGGATGATCAATTAGGTCATTTTCGTCCTCCCTAGGCTTATTCTTGTCCAATTAGGGTTTTTAACCAATCTTGTGCATCCATTAGGTATGTTTGTGTCATTGGATGATCAATTAGGTTATTTTCGTCCTCCCTAGGCTTATTCTTGTCCAAATAGGGTTTTTAACTAATCTTGTGCATCCAATAGGTGTGTTTGTGTCATTGGATGATCAATTAGGTCATTTTCTTCCTCCCTAGGCTTATTCTTGTCCAATTAGGGTTTTTAACCAATCTTGTGCATCTAATAGGTGTGTTTGTGTCATTGGATGATCAATTAGGTCATTTTCGTCGTCCCTAGGCTTATTCTTGTCCAATTAGGGTTTTTAACCAATCTTGTGCATCCGATAAGTTTGTTTGTGTCATTGAATTAATATTTAGGTCATTTTCGTCCTCCCTAGGCATATTCTTGTCCAATTAAGGTTTATAACCAATCTTGTGCATCCAATAGGTGTGTTTGTGTCATTGGATGATCAATTAAGTCATTTTCGTCCTCCCTAGGCTTATTCTTGTCCAAATAGGGTTTTTAACTAATCTTGTGCATCCAATAGGTGTGTTTGTGTCATTGGATGATCAATTAGGTCATTTTCTTCCTCCCTAGGCTTATTCTTGTCCAATTAGGGTTTTTAACCAATCTTGTGCATCTAATAGGTGTGTTTGTGTCATTGGATGATCAATTAGGTCATTTTCGTCGTCCCTAGGCTTATTCTTGTCCAATTAGGGTTTTTAACCAATCTTGTGCATCCGATAAGTTTGTTTGTGTCATTGAATTAATATTTAGGTCATTTTCGTTCTCCCTAGGCATATTCTTGTCCAATTAGGGTTTTTAACCAATCTTGTGCATCCAATAGGTGTGTTTGTGTCATTGGATGATCAATTAGGTCATTTTCGTCCTCCCTAGGCTTATTCTTGTCCAATTAGGGTTTTTAACCAATCTTGCGCATCCAATAAGTTGAGTTGTGTCATTGGATTAACATTTAGGTCATTTTCGTTCTCCCTAGGCTTATTCTTGTCCAATTAGGGTTTTTAACCAATCTTGTGCATCCAATAAGTTCATTTGTGTTATTGGATTAACATTTAGGTCGTATTCGTCCTCCCTAGGCATATTCTTGTCCAATTAGGGTTCTTAACCAATCTTGTGCCTCCAATAGGTGTGTTGTGTCATTGGATGATTAATTAGGTCATTTTCGTCCTCCCTAGGCTTTATTCTTGTCCAATTAGGGTTTTAAACCAATCTTGTGCATCCAATAAGTTCATTAGTGTCATTGGATGATCAATTAGGTCATTTTCGTCCTCCCTAGGCATGTTCTTGTCCAACTAGGGTTTTTAACCAATCTTGTGCATCCAATAGGTGTGTTTGTGTCATTGGATGATCAATTAGGTCATTTTCGTCCTCCCTAGGCTTATTCTTGTCCAATTAGGGTTTTTAACCAATCTTGTGCATCCAATAAGTTCATTAGTGTCAGTGGATGATCAATTAGGTCATTTTCGTCCTCCCTAGGCATGTTCTTGTCCAACTAGGGTTTTTAACCAATCTTGTGCATCCAATAGGTTTGTTTGTGTCATTGGATGATTAATTAGGTCATTTTCGTCCTCCCTAGGCTTTATTATTGTCCAACTAGGGTTTTTAACCAATCTTGTGCATCCAATAAGTTCATTAGTGTCATTGAATGATCAATTAGGTCATTTTCGTCCTCCCTATGCATGTTCTTGTCCAACTAGGGTTTTTAACCAATCTTGTGCATCCAATAGGTGTGTTTGTGTCATTGGATGATCAGATAGGTCATTTTCGTCCTCCCTAGGCTTATTCTTGTCCAATTAGGGTTTTTAACCAATCTTGTGCATCCAATAAGTTCATTAGTGTCATTGGATGATCAATTAGGTCATTTTCGTCCTCCCTAGGCATGTTCTTGTCCAACTAGGGTTTTTAACCAATCTTGTGCATCCAATAGGTGTGTTTGTGTCATTGGATTATCAATTAGGTCATTTTCGTCCTCCCTAGGCATATTCTTGTCCAATTAGGGTTTTTAACCAATCTTCTGCATCCAATAGGTGTGTTTGTGTCATTGGATGATCAATTAGGTCATTTTCGTCGTACCTAGGCATATTCTTGTCCAGTTAGGGTTTTTAACCAATCTTGTGCATCCAATAGGTGTGTTTGTGTCATTGGATCATCAATTAGGTCATTTTCGTCCTCCCTAGGCTTATTCTTGTCCAATTAGGGTTTTTAACCAATCTTGTGCATCCAATAAGTTCATTAGTGTCATTGGATGATCAATTAGGTCATTTTCGTCCTCCCTAGGCATGTTCTTGTCCAACTAGGGTTTTTAACCAATCTTGTGCATCCAATAGGTGTGTTTGTATCATTGGATTAACATTTAGGTCATTTTCGTTCTCCCTAGGCATATTCTTGTCCAATTAGGGTTTTTAACCAATCTTGTGCATCCAATAGGTGTGTTTGTGTCATTGGATGATCAATTAGGTCATTTTCGTCCTCCCTAGGCTTATTCTTGTCCAATTAGGGTTTTTAACCAATCTTGTGCATCCAATAGGTGTGTTTGTGTCCTTAGATGATCAATTAGGTCATTTTTGTCCTCCCTAGGCTTATTCTTGTTCAATTAGGGTTTTTAACCAATCTTGTGCATCCAATAGGTGTGTTTGTGTCATTGGATGATCAATTAGGTCATTTTCGTCCTCCCTAGGCTTATTCTTGTCCAATTAGGGTTTTTAACCAATCTTGTGCATCCAATAGGTGTGTTTGTGTCATTGGATGATCAATTAGGTCATTTTCGTCCTCCCTAGGCTTATTCTTGTCCAATTAGGGTTTTTAACCAATCTTGTGCATCCAATAGGTGTGTTTGTGTCATTGGATGATCAATTAGGTCATTTTCATCCTCCCTAGGCTTATCCTTGTCCAATTAGGGTTTTTAACCAATGTTGTGCATCCAATAAGTTCGTTTGTGTCATTGAATTAACATTTAGGTCATTTTTGTCCTCCCTAGGTATATTCTTGTCCAATTAGGGTTTTTAACCAATCTTGTGCATCCAATAGGTGTGTTTGTGTCATTGGATGATCAATTAGGTCATTTTCGTCCTCCCTAGGCTTATTCTTGTCCAATTAGGATTTTTAACCAATCTTGTGCATCCAATAGGTGTGTTTGTGTCATTGGATGATCAATTAGGACAATTTCGTCCTTCCTAGGCATATTCTTGTCCAATTACGGTTTTTAACCAATCTTGTGCATCCAATAGGTGTGTTTGTGTCATTGGATGATCAATTAGGTCATTTTCGTCCTCCCTAGGCTTATTCTTGTCCAATTAGGGTTTTTAACCAATCTTGTGCATCCAATAGGTGTGTTTGTTTGTGTCATTGGATGATCAATTAGGTCATTTTCGTCCTCCCTAGGCATATTCTTGTCCAATTAGGGTTTTTAACCAATCTTGTGCATCCAATAGGTGTGTTTGTGTCATTGGATGATCAATTAGGTCATTTTCGTCCTCCCTAGGCTTATTCTTGTCCAATTAGGGTTTTTAACCAATCTTGTGCATCCAATAGGTGTGTTTGTGTCATTGGATGATCAATTAGGTCATTTTCGTCCTCCCTAGGCCTATTCTTGCCCAATTAGGGTTTTTAACCAATCTTGTGAATCCAATAAGTTTGTTTGTGTCATTGAATTAATATTTAGGTCATTTTCGTCCTCCCTACGCATATTATTGTCCAATTAGGGTTTTTAACCAATCTTCTGCATCCAATAGGTGTGTTTGTGTCATTGGATGATCAATTAGGTCATTTTCGTCCTCCCTAGGCATATTCTTGTCCAATTAGGGTTTTTAACCAATCTTGTGCATCCAATAGGTGTGTTTGTGTCATTGGATGATCAATTAGGTCATTTTCGTCCTCCCTAGGCTTATTCTTGTCCAATTAGGGTTTTTAACCAATCTTGTGCATCCAATAGGTATGTTTGTGTCATTGGATAATCAATTAGGTCATTTTCGTCCTCCATAGGCTTATTCTTGTCCAATTAGGGTTTTTAACCAATCTTGTGCATCCAATAAGTTGAGTTGTGTCATTGGATTAACATTTAGGTCATTTTCGTCCTCCCTAGGCTTATTCTTGTCCAATTAGGGTTTTTAACCAATCTTGTACATTTAATAAGTTCATTTGTGTCATTAGATTAACATTTAGGTCATTTTCGTCCTCCCTAGGCATATTCTTGTCCAATTAGGGTTTTTAACCAATCTTGTGCATCCAATAGGTGTGTTTGTGTCATTGGATGATCAATTAGGTCATTTTCGTCCTCCCTAGGCTTATTCTTGTCCAATTAGGGTTTTTAACCAATCTTGTGCATCCAATAGGTGTGTTTGTGTCATTGGATGATCAATTAGGTCATTTTCGTCCTCCCTAGGCATATTCTTGTCCAAATTCGGGTTTTTAACCAATCTTGTGCATCCAATAGGTGTGTTTGGTTCATTGGATGATCAATTAGGTCATTTTCATCCTCCCTAGGCATATTCTTGTCCAATTAGGGTTTTTAACCAATCTTGTGCATCCAATAGGTGTGTTTGTGTCATTGGATGATCAATTAGGTCATTTTCGTCCTCCCTAGGCTTATTCTTGTCCAATTAGGGTTTTTAACCAATCTTGTGCATCCAATAGGTGTGTTTGTGTCATTGGATGATCAATTAGGTCATTTTCTTCCTCCCTAGGCTTATTCTTGTCCAATTAGGGTTTTTAACCAATCTTGTGCATCCAATAACTTTGTTTATGTCATTGGATGATCAATTAGGTCATTTTCGTCCTCCCTAGGCTTATTCTGGTCCAATTAGGGTTTTTAACCAATCTTGTGCATCCAAAAAGTTTCTTTATGTCATTGAATTAATATTTAGGTCATTTTCGTCCTCCCTTGGCATATTCTTGTCCAATTAGGGTTTTTAACCAATCTTGTGCATCCAATAGGTGTGTTTGTGTCATTGGATGATCAATTAGGTCATTTTCGTCCTCCCTAGGCTTATTCTTGTCCAATTAGGGTTTTTAACCAATCTTGTGCATCCAATAGGTGTGTTTGTGTCATTGGATGATCAATTAGGTCATTTTCGTCCTCCCTAGGCTTATTCTTGGCCAATTAGGGTTTTTAACCAATCTTGTGCCTCAAATAAGTTTGTTTGTGTCATTGAATTAATATTTAGGTCATTTTCGTCCTCCCTAGGCATATTCTTGTCCAATTAGGGTTTTTAACCAATCTTGTGCATCCAATAGGTGTGTTTGTGTCATTGGATGATCAATTAGGTCATTTTCGTCCTCCCTAGGCTTATTCTTGTCCAATTAGGGTTTTTAACCAATCTTGTGCATCCAATAACTTTGTTTGTGTCATTGAATTAATATTTAGGTCATTTTCGTCCTCCTTAGGCATATTCTTTTCCAATTAAGGTTTTTAACCAATCTTGTGCATCCAATAGGTGTGTTTGTGTCATTGGATGATCAATTAGGTCATTTTCGTCCTCCCTAGGCTTATTCTTGTCCAATTAGGGTTTTTAACCAATCTTGTGCATCCAATAGGTGTGTTTGTGTCATTGGATGATCAATTAGGTCATTTTCGTCCTCCCTAGGCTTATTCTTGTCCAATTAGGGTTTTTAACCAATCTTGTGCATCCAATAAGTTCATTTGTGTCATTGGATGATCAATTAGGTCATTTTCGTCCTTCCTAGGCATATTCTTGATCAACTAGGGTTTTAAACCAATCTTGTGCATCCAATAGGTGTGTTTGTGTCATTGGATGATCAATTAGGTCATTTTCGTCCTCCCTAGGCTTATTCTTGTCCAATTAGGGTTTTTAACCAATCTTGTGCATCCAATAGGTGTGTTTGTGTCATTGGATGATCAATTAGGTCATTTTCGTCCTCCCTAGGCTTATTCTTGTCCAATTAGGGTTTTTAACCAATCTTGTGCATCCAATAGGTGTGTTTGTGTCATTGGATGATCAATTAGGTCATTTTCGTCCTCCCTAGGCTTATTCTTGTCCAATTAGGGTTTTTAACCAATCTTGTGCATCCAATAGGTGTGTTTGTGTCATTGGATGATCAATTAGGTCATTTATCGTCCTCCCTAGGCTTATTCTTGTCCAATTAGGGTTTTTAACCAATCTTGTGCATCCAATAGGTTGAGTTGTGTCATTGGATTAACATTTAGGTCATTTTCGTCCTCCCTAGGCATATTCTTGTCCAATTAGGGTTTTTAACCAATCTTGTGCATCCAATAGGTGTGTTTGTGTCATTGGATGATCAATTAGGTCATTTTCGTCCTCCCTAGGCTTATTCTTGTCCAATTAGGGTTTTTAACCAATCTTGTGCATCCAATAGGTGTGTTTGTGTCATTGGATGATCAATTAGGTCATTTTCGTCCTCCCTAGGCTTATTCTTGTCCAATTAGGGTTTTTAACCATTCTTGTGCATCCAATAGGTGTGTTTGTGTCATTGGATGATCAATTAGGTCATTGTTGTCCTCCCTAGGCTTATTCTTGTCCAATTAGGGTTTTTAACCAATCTTGTGCATCCAATAGGTGTGTTTGTGTCATTGGATGATCAATTAGGTCATTTTCGTCCTCCCTAGGCTTATTCTTGTCCAATTAGGGTTTTTAACCAATCTTGTGCATCCAATAAGTTCATTTGTGTCATTGGATTAACATTTAGGTCATTTTGGTCCTCCCTAGGCATATTCTTGTCCAATTAGGGTTTTTAACCAATCTTGTGCATCCAATAGGTGTGTTTGTGTCATTGGATGATCTATTTGGTCACTTTGATCCTCCCTAGGCTTATTCTTGTCCAATTAGGGTTTTTAACCTATCTTGTGCATCCAATAAGTTCATTTGTGTCATCGGATTAACATTTAGGTCATTTTCGTCCTCCCTAGGCATATTCTTGTCCAATTAGGGTTTTTAACCAATCTTGTGCATCCAATAGGTGTGTTTGTGTCATTGGATGATCAATTAGGTCATTTTCACCCTCCCTAGGCTTATTCTTGTCCAATTAGGGTTTTTAACCAATCTTGTGCATCCAATAAGTTCAATTGTGTCATTGGATTAACATTTAGCTCATTTTCGTCCTTCCTTGGCATATTCTTGTCCAATTAGGGTTTTTAACCAATCTTGTGCTTCCAATAGGTGTGTTTGTGTCATTGGATGATCAATTAGGTCCTTTTCGTCCTCCCTAGGCTTATTCTTGTCCAATTAGGGTTTTTAACCAATCTTGTGCATCCAATAGGTGTGTTTGTGTCATTGGATGATCAATTAGGTCATTTTCGTCCTCCCTAGGCTTATTCTTGTCCAATTAGGATTTTTAACCAATCTTGTGCGTCCAATAAGTTCATTTGTGTAATTGGATTAACATTTAGGTCATTTTCGTCCTCCCTAGGCATATTCTTGTCCAATTAGGGTTTTTAACCAATCTTGTGTTTCCAATAGGTGTGTTTGTGTCATTGGATGATCAATTAGGTCATTTTCGTCTTCCCTAGGCCTATTCTTGTCCAATTAGGGTTTTTAACCAATCTTGGGCATCCAATAACTTTGTTTGTGTCATTGAATTAATATTTAGGTCATTTTCGTCCTCCCTAAGCATACTCTTGTCCAATTAGGGTTTTTAACCAATCTTGTGCATCCAATAGGTGTGTTTGTGTCATTGGATGATCAATTAGGTCATTTTCGTCCTCCCTAGGCTTATTCTTGTCCAATTAGGATTTTTAACCAATCTTGTGCATCCAATAACTTTGTCTGTGTCATTGAATTAATATTTAGGTCATTTTCCTCCTCCCTAGGCATATTCTTGTCCAATTAGGGTTTTTAACCAATCTTGTGCATCCAATAGGTGTGTTTGTGTCATTGGATGATCAATTAGGTCATTTTCGTCCTCCCTAGGCTTATTCTTGTCCAATTAGGGTTTTTAACCAATCTTGTGCATCCAATAAGTTCATTTGTGTCATTGAATTAATATTTAGGTCATTTTCGTCCTCCCTAGGCATATTCTTGTCCAATTATGGTTTTTAATCAATCTTGTGCATCCAATAGGTGTGTTTGTGTTAATGGATGATCAATTTAGGTCATTTTCGTCCTCCCTAGGCATATTCTTGTCCAATTAGGGTTTTTAACCAATCTTGTGCATCCAATCGGTGTGTTTGTGTCATTGGATGATCAATTAGGTCATTTTCGTCCTCCCTAGGCTTATTCTTGTCCAATTAGCGTTTTTAACCAATCTTGTGCATCCAATAGGTGTGTTTGTGTCAGTGGATGATCAATTAGGTCATTTTAGTCCTCCGTAGGATTATTCTTGTCCAATTAGGGTTTTTAACCAATCTTGTGCATCCAATAAGTTTGTTTGTGTCATTGAATTAATATTTAGGTCATTTTCGTCCTCCCTAGGCATATTCTTGTCCAATTAGGGTTTTTAACCAATCTTGTGCATCCAATAGGTGTGTTTGTGTCATTGGAAGATCAATTAGGTCATTTTCGTCCTCCCTAGGCTTATTCATGTCTAATTAGGGTTTTTAACCAATCTTGTGCATCCAATGAGTTCATTTGTGTCATTGGATGATCAATTAGGTCATTTTCGTCCTCCCTAGGCTTATTCTTGTCCAATTAGGGTTTTTAACCAATCTTGTGCATCCAATAGGTGTGTTTGTGTCATTGGATGATCAATTAGGTCATTTTCGTCCTCCCTAGGCTTATTCTTGTCCAATTAGGGTTTTTAACCAATCTTGTGCATCCAATAAGTTTGTTTATGTCATTGAATTAATATTTAGGTCATTTTCGTCCTCCGTAGGCATATTCTTGTCCAATTAGGGTTTTTAACCAATCTAATGCATCCAATAGGTGTGTTTGTGTCATTGGATGATCAATTAAGTCATTTTCGTCCTCCCTAGGCATATTCTTGTCCAATTAGGGTTTTTAACCAATTTTGTGCATCCAATAAGTTTGTTTATGTCATTGAATTAATATTTAGGTCATTTTAGTCCTCCCTAGGCATATTCTTGTCCAATTAGGGTTTTTAACCAATCTTGTGCATCCAATAGGTGTGTTTGTGTCATGGGAAGATCAATTAGGTCATTTTCGTCCTCCCTAGGCTTATTCTTGTCCAATTAGTGTTTTTAACTAATCTTGTGCATCCAATGAGTTCATTTGTGTCATTGGATGATCAATTAGGTCATTTTCGTCCTCCCTAGGCTTATTCTTGTCCAATTAGGGTTTTTAACCAATCTTGTGCATCCAATAGGTGTGTTTGTGTCATTGGATGATCAATTAGGTCATTTTCGTCCTCCCTAGGCTTATTCTTGTCCAATTAGGGTTTTTAACCAATCTTGTGCATCCAATAGGTGTGTTTGTGTCATTGGATGATCAATTAGGTCATTTTCGTCCTCCCTAGGCTTATTCTTGTCCAATTAGGGTTTTTAACTAATCTTGTGCATCCAATAGGTGTGTTTGTGTCATTGGATGATCAATTAGGTCATTTTCGTCCTTCCTAGGCATATTCTTGTATAATTAGGGTTTTTAACCAGTCTTGTGCATCCAATAGGTGTGATTGTGTCATTGAATGATCAATTAGGTCATTTTCGTCCTTCGAAGGCTTATTCTTGTCCAATTACGGTTTTAAACCAATCTTGTGCATCCAATAAGTTCATTTGTGTCATTGGATTAACATTTAGGTCATTTTCGTCCTCCCTAGGCATATTCTTGTCCAATTAGGGTTTTTAACCAGTCTTGTGCATCCAATAGGTGTGTTTGTGTCATTGGATGATCAATTAGGTCATTTTCGTCCTCCCAAGGCTTATTCTTGTCCAATTAGGGTTTTTAACAAATCTTGTGCATCCAATAAGTTCATTTGTGTCATTGGATTAACATTTAGGTCATTCTCGTCCTCCCTAGGCATATTCTTCTCCAATTAGGGTTTTTAACCAATCTTGTGCATCCAATAGGTGTGTTTGTGTCATTGGATGATCAATTAGGTCATTTTCGTCCTCCCTAGGCTTATTCTTGTCCAATTAGGGTTTTTAACCAATCTTGTGCATTAAATAAGTTTATTTGTGTCATTGGATGATCAATTAGGTCATTTTCGTCCTCCCTAGGCATATTCTTGTCCAACTAGGGTTTTTAACCAATCTTGTGCATCCAATAGGTGTGTTTGTTTCTTTGGATGATCAATTAGGTCATTTTCGTCCTCCCTAGGCTTATTCTTGTCCAATTAGGGTTTTTAACCAATCTTGTGCATCCAATAGGTGTGTTTGTGTCATTGGATGATCAATTAGGTCATTTTCGTCCTCCCTAGGCTTATTCTTGTCCAATTAGGGTTTTTAACCAATCTTGTGCATCCAATAGGTGTGTTTGTGTCATTGGATTAACATTTAGGTCATTTTCGTCGTCCCTATGCGTATTCTTGTCCAATTAGGGTTTTTAACCATTCTTGTGCATCCAATAAGTTTGTTTGTGTCATTGAATTAATATTTAGGTCATTTTCGTCCTCCCTAGGCATATTCTTGTCCAATTAGGGTTTTTAACCAATCTTGTGCATCCAATAGGTGTGTTTGTGTCATTGGATGATCAATTAGGTCATTTTCGTCCTCCCTAGGCTTATTCTTGTCCAATTAGGGTTTTTAACCAATCTTGTGCATCCAATAAGTTTGTTTGTGTCATTGAATTAATATTTAGGTTATTTTCGTCCTTCCTATGCATATTCTTGTCCAATTAGGGTTTTTACCCAATCTTGTGCATCCAATAGGTCTGTTTGTGTCATTGGATGATCAATTAGGTTATTTTCGTCCTCCCTAGGCTTATTCTTGTCCAATTAGGGTTTTTAACCAATCTTGGGCATCCAATAAGTTCATTTGTGTCATTGCATTAACATTTAGGTCATTTTCGTCCTCCCTAGGCATATTCTTGTCCAATTAGGGTTTTTAACCAATCGTGTGTATCCAATAGGTGTGTTTGTTTCATTGGATTAACATTTAGGTCATTTTCGTCCTCCCTAGGCATATTCTTTTCCAATTAGGGTTTTTAACCAAAGTTGTGCATCCAATAAGTTCATTTGTGTCATTGGATGATCAATTAGGTCATTTACGTCCTCCCTAGGCATATTCTGGCATATTCTTGTCCAATTAGGGTTTTTAACCAATCTTGTGCATCCAATAGGTGTGTTTGTGTCATTGGATGATCAATTAGGTCATTTTCGTCCTCCCTAGGCTTATTCTTGTCCAATTAGGGTTTTTAACCAATCTTGTGCATCCAATAAGTTCATTTGTGTCATTGGATTAACATTTAGGTCATTTTCGTCCTCCCTAGGCATATTATTGTCAAATTAGGGTTTTTAACCAATCTTGTGCATCCAATAGGTGTCTTTGTGTCATTGGGTGATCAATTAGGGTATTTTCGTCCTCCCTAGGCATATTCTTGTCCAATTAGGGTTTTTAACCAATCTTGTGCATCCAATAGGTGTGTTTGTGTCATTGGATGATCAATTAGGCCATTTTCGTCCTCCCTAGGTTTATTTTTGTCCAATTAGGGTTTTTAACCAATCTTGTGCATCCAATAGGTGTGTTTGTGTCATTGGATGATCAATTAGGTCATTTTCGTCCTCCCTAGGCTTATTCTTGTCCAATTAGGGTTTTTAACCAATCTTGTGCATCCAATAAGTTCATTTGTGTCATTGGATTAACATTTAGGTCATTTTCGTCCTCCCTAGGCATATTCTTGTCCAATTAGGGTTTTGAACCAATCATGCGCATCCAATAGGTGTGTTTGTGTCATTGGATGATCAATTAGGTCATTTTCGTCCTCCCTAGGCTTATTCTTGTCCAATTAGGGTTTTTAACCAATCTTGTGCATCCAATAGGTGTGTTTGTGTCATTGGATGATCAATTAGGTCATTTTTCGTCCTCCCTAAGCTTATTCTTGTCCAATTAGGGTTTTTAACCAATCTTATGCATCCAATAGGTGTGTTTGTGTCATTGGATGATCAATTAGGTCATTTTCGTCCTCCCTAGGCTTATTCTTGTCCAATTAGGGTTTTTAACCAATCTTGTGCATCCAATAGGTGTGTTTGTGTCATTGGATGATCAATTAGGTCATTTTCGTCCTCCCTAGGCTTATTCTTGTCCAATTAGGGTTTTTAACCAATCTTGTGCATCCAATAGGTGTGTTTGTGTCATTGGATGATCAATTAGGTCATTTTCGGCCTCCCGAGGCTTATTCTTGTCCAATTAGGGTTTTTAACCAATCTTGTGCATCCAATAGGTGTGTTTGTGTCATTGGATGATCAATTAGGTCATTTTCGTCCTCCCTAGGCTTATTCTTGTCCAATTAGGGTTTTTAACCAATCTTGTGCATCCAATAGGTGTGTCGGTTTCATTGGATGATCAATTAGGTCATTTTCGTCCTCCCTAGGCTTATTCTTGTCCAATTAGGGTTTTTAACATATCTTGTGCATCCGATAAGTTTGTTTGTGTGATTGAATTAATATTTAGGTCATTTTCGTCCTCCCTAGGCATATTCTTGTCCAATTAGGGTTTTTAACCAATCTTGTGCATCCAATAGGTGTGTTTGTGTCATTGGATGATCAATTAGGTCATTTTTGTCCTCCCTAGGCTTATTCTTGTCCAATTAGGGTTTTTAACCAATCTTGTGCATCCAATAAGTTCATTTGTGTCATTGGATTAACATTTAGGTCATTTTCGTCCTCCCTAGGCATATTCTTGTCCAATTAAGGTTTTTAACCAATCTGGTGCATCCAATAGGTGTGTTTGTGTCATTGGATGATCAATTGGGTCATTTTCGTGCTCCCTAGGCTTATTCTTGTCCAATTAGGGTTTTTAACCAATCTTGTGCATCCAATAAGTTGAGTTGTGTCATTGGATTAACATTTAGGTCATTTTCTTCCTCCCTAGGCTTATTCTTGTCCAATTAGGGTTGTTAACCAATCTTGTGCATCCAATAGGTGTGTTTGTGTCATTCGATGATCAATTAGGTCATTTTCGTCCTCGCTACGCATATTCTTGCCCAATTATGGTTTTTAACCAATCTTGTCCATCCAATAAGTTCATTTGTGTCATTGGATTAACATTTAGGTAATTTTCGTCCTCCCTAGGCTTATTCTTGTCCAATTAGGGTTTTTAACCAATCTTGTGCATCCAATAAGTTTGTTTGTGTCATTGGATGATCAATTAGGTCATTTTTGTCCTCACTAGGCATATTCTTGTCCAACTAGGGTTTTTAACCAATCTTGTGCATCCAATAGGTGTGTTTGTGTCATTGGATGATCAATTAGGTCATTTTCGTCCTCCCTAGGCTTATTCTTGTCCAATTAGGGTTTTTAACCAATCTTGTGCATCCAATAAGTTCATTTGTGTCATTGAATGATCAATTAGGTCATTTTCGTCCTCCCTAGGCATATTCTTGTCCAACTAGGGTTTTTCACCGATCTTGTGCATCCAATAGGTGTGTTTGTGTCATTGGATGATCAATTAGGTCATTTTCGTCCTCCCTAGGCTTATTCTTGTCCAATTAGGGTTTTTAACCAATCTTGTGCATCCAATAGGTGTGTTTGTGTCATTGGATGATCAATTAGGTCATTTTCGTCCTCCCTAGGCTTATTCTTGTCCAATTAGGGTTTTTAACCAATCTTATGCTTCCAATAAGTTTGTTTGTGTCATTGAATTAATATTTAGGTCATTTTCGTCCTCCCTAGGCATATTCTTGTCCAATTAGGGTTTTTAACCAATCTTGTGCATCCAATAAGTTCATTTGTGTCATTGGATTGACATTTAGGTCATTTTCGTCCTCCCGAGGCAAATTCTTGTCCAATTAGGGTTTTTAACCAATCTTGTGCATCCAATAGGTGTGTTTGTGTCATTGGATGATCAATTAGGTCATTTTCGTCCTCCCTAGGCTTATTCTTGTCCAATTAGGGTTTTTAACCAATCTTGTGCATCCAATAAGTTCATTTGTGTCATTGGATTAACATTTAGGTCATTTTCGTCCTCCCTAGGCATATTCTTGTCCAATTAGGGTTTTTAACCAATCTTGTGCATCCAATAGGTGTGTTTGTGCCATTGGATGATCAATTATGTCATTTTCGTCCTCCATAGGCTTATTCTTGTCCAATTAGGGTTTTTAACCAATCTTGTGCATCCAATAAAGTTCATTTGTTTCATCGGATTAGCATTTAGGTCATTTTCGTCCTCCCTAGGCATATTCTTGTCCAATTAAGGTTTTTAACCAATCTTGTGCATCCAATAGGTGTGTTTGTGTCATTGGATGATCAATTAGGTCATTTTCGTCCTCCCTAGGCTTATTCTTGTCCAATTAGGGTTTTTAACCAATCTTGTGCATCCAATAGGTGTGTTTGTGTCATTGGATGATCAATTAGGTCATTTTCGTCCTCCCTAGGCTTATTCTTGTCCAATTAGGGTTTTTAACCAATCTTGTGCATCCAATAAGTTCATTTGTGTCATTGGATTAACATTTAGGTCATTTTAGTCCTCCCTAGGCATATTCTTGTCCAATTAGGGTTTTTAACCAATCTTGTGCATTCAATAGGTGTGTTTGTGTCATTGGACGATCAATTAGATCATTTTCGTCCTCCCTAGGCTTATTCTTGTCCAATTAGGGTTTTTAACCAATCTTGTGCATCCAATAAGTTCATTTGTGTTATTGGATGATCAATTAGGTCATTTTCGTCCTCCCTAGGCATATTCTTGTCCAATTAGGGTTTTTAACCAATCTTGTGCATCCAATAGGTGTGTTTGTGTCATTGGATGATCAATTAGGTCATTTTCGTCCTCCCTAGGCTTATTCTTGTCCAATTAGGGTTTTTAACCAATCTTGTGCATCCAATAGGTGTGTTTGTGTCATTGGATGATCAATTAGGTCATTTTCGTCCTCCCTAGGCCTATTCTTGCCCAATTAGGGTTTTTAACCAATCTTGTGAATCCAATAAGTTTGTTTGTGTCATTGAATTAATATTTAGGTCATTTTCGTCCTCCCTACGCATATTATTGTCCAATTAGGGTTTTTAACCAATCTTCTGCATCCAATAGGTGTGTTTGTGTCATTGGATGATCAATTAGGTCATTTTCGTCCTCCCTAGGCATATTCTTGTCCAATTAGGGTTTTTAACCAATCTTGTGCATCCAATAGGTGTGTTTGTGTCATTGGATGATCAATTAGGTCATTTTCGTCCTCCCTAGGCTTATTCTTGTCCAATTAGGGTTTTTAACCAATCTTGTGCATCCAATACGTTCATTTGTGTCATTGGATTAACATTTTGGTCATTTTCGTCCTCCCTAGGCATATTCTTGCTCATTTAGAGTTTTAGACCAATCTTGTGCATCCAATAGGTGTGTTTGTGTCATTGGATGATCAATTAGGTAATTTTCGTCCTCCCAAAGCTTATTCTTGTCCAATTAGGGTTTTTAACTAATCTTGTGCATCCAATAAGTTCATTTGTGTCATTGGATGATCAATTAGGTCATTTTCGTCCTCCCTAGGCATATTCTTGTCCAATTAGGGTTTTTAACCAATCTTGTGCATCCAATAGGTGTGTTTGTGTCATTGGATGATCAATTAGGTCATTTTCGTCCTCCCTAGGCTTATTCTTGTCCAATTAGGGTTTTTAACCGATCTTGTGCACCCAATAGGTGTGTTTGTATCATTGGATGATCAATTAGGTTATTTTCCTCCTCCCTAGGCATATTCTTGTCTAATTAGGGTTTTTAACCTATCTTGTGCATGCAATAGGTGTGTTTGTGTGATTGGATGATCAATTAGGTCATTTTCGTCCTCCCTATGCTTATTCTTGTCCAATTAGAGTTTTTAACCAATCTTGTGCATCCAATAGGTGTGTTTGTGTCATTGGATGATCAATTAGGTCATTTTCGTCCTCCCTAGGCATATTCTTGTCCAATTAGGGTTTTTAACCTATCTTGTGCATCCAATAGGTGAGTTTGTGTCATTGTATGATCAATTAGGTCATTTTCGTCCTCCCTAGGCTTATTCTTGTCCTATTAGGGTTTTTAACCAATCTTGTGCATCTAATAGGTGTGTTTGTTTCATTGGATGATCAATTAGGTCATTTTTGTCGTCCCTAGGCTTATTCTTGTCCAATTATGGTTTTTAACCAATCTTGTGCATCCGATAAGTTTGTTTGTGTCATTGGATGATCAATTAGGTCATTTTCGTCCACCCTAGGCATATTCTTGTCCAATTAGGGTTTTTAACCAATCTTGTGCATCCAATAGGTGTGTTTGTGTCATTGGATGATCAATTAGGTCATTTTCGTCCTCCCTAGGCTTATTCTTGTCCAATTAGGGTTTTTAACCAATCTTGTGCATCCGATAAGTTTGTTTGTGTCATTGGATGATCAATTAGGTCATTTTCGTCCACCCTAGGCATATTCTTGTCCAATTAGGGTTTTTAACCAATCTTGTGCATCCAATAGGTGTGTTTGTGTCATTGGATGATCAATTAGGACATTTTCGTCCTCCCTAGGCTTATTCTTGTCCAATTAGGGTTTTTAACCAATCTTGTGCATCCAATAAGTTGAGTTGTGTCATTGGATTAACATTTAGGTCATTTTGATTCTCCCTAGGCTTATTCTTGTCGAATTAGGTTTTTAACAAATCTTGTGCATCCAATAAGTTCATTTGTGTCATTGGATTCACATTTAGGTCATTTTCGTCCTCCCTAGGCATATTCTTGTCCAATTAGGGTTTATAACCAATCTTGTGCATCCAATAAGTTCATTTGTGTCATTGGAATAACATTTAGGTCATTTTCGTCCTCCCTAGGCATATTCTTGTCCAATTAGGGTTTTTAACCAATCTTGTGCATCCAACAGGTGTGTTTGTGTCATTGGATGATCAATTTAGGTAATTTTCGTCCTCCCTAGGCATATTCTTGTCCAATTAGGGTTTTTAACCAATCTTGTGCATCCAATAGGTGTGTTTGTGTCATTGGATGATCAATTAGGTCATTTTCGTCCTCCCTAGGCTTATTCTTGTCCAATTAGGGTTTTTAACCAATCTTGTGCATCCAATAGGTGTGTTTGTGTCATTGGATGATCAATTAGGTCATTTTCGTCCTCCCTAGGCTTATTCTTGTCCAATTAGGGTTTTTAACCAATCTTGTGCATCCAATAGGTGTGTTTGTGTCATTGGATGATCAATTTGCTCATTTTCGTCCTCCCTAGGCTTATTCTTGTCCAATTAGGGTTTTTAACCAATCTTGTGCATCCAATAAGTTTGTTTGTGTCATTGAATTAATATTTAGTTCATTTTCGTCCTCCCTAGGCATCATCTTGTCCAATTAGGGTTTTTAACCAATCTTGTGCATCCAATAGGTGTGTTTGTGTCATTGGATGATCAATTAGGTCATTTTCGTCCTCCCTAGGCTTATTCTTGTCCAATTAGGGTTTTTAACCAATCTTGTGCATCCAATAGGTGTGTTTGTGTCATTGGATGATCAATTAGGTCATTTTCGTCCTCCCTAGGCATATTCTTGTCCAATTAGGGTTTTTAACCAATCTTGTGCATCCAATAGGTGTGTTGGTGTCATTGGATGATAAATTAGGTCATTTACGTCCTCCCTATGCTTATTCTTGTCCAATTAGGGTTTTTAACCAATCTTGAGCATCCAATAACTTTGTTTGTGTCATTGAATTAATATTTAGGTAATTTTCGTCCTCCATAGGCATATTCTTGTCCAATAAGGGTTTTTAACCAATCTTGTGCATCCAATAGGTGTGTTTGTGTCATTGGATGATCAATTAGGTCATTTTCGTCCTCCCTAGGCTTATTCTTGTCCAATTAGGGTTTTTAACCAATCTTGTGCATCCAATAGGTGTGTTTGTGTCATTGGATGATCAATTAGGTCATTTTCGTCCTCCCTAGGCTTATTCTTGTCCAATTAGGGTTTTTAACCAATCTTGTGCATCCAATAGGTGTGTTTGTGTCATTGGATGATCAATTAGGTCATTTTCGTCCTCCCTACGCTTATTCTTGTCCAATTAGGGTTTTTAACCAATCTTGTGCATCCAATAAGTTCGTTTGTGTCATTGGATGATCAATTAGGTCATTTTCATCCTCCCTAGGCTTATTCTTGTCCAATTACGGTTTTTAACCAATCTTGTGCATCCAATAGGTGTGTTTGTGTCATTGGATGATCAATTAGGTCATTTTCGTCCTCCCTAGGCTTATTCTTGTCCAATTAGGGTTTTTAACCAATCTTGTGCATCCAATAGGTGTGTTTGTGTCATTGGATGATCAATTAAGTCATTTTTGTCCTCCCTAGGCATATTCTTGGCCAACTAGGGTTTTTAACCAATCTTGTGCATCCAATAGGTGTGTTTGTGTCATTGGATGATCAATTAGGTTATTTTCGTCCTCCCTAGGCTTATTCTTGTCCAATTAGGGTTTTTAACCAATCTTGTGCATCCAATAGGTGTGTTTGTGTCATTGGATGATCAATTAGGTCATTTTCGTCCTCCCTAGGCTTATTCTTGTCCAATTACGGTTTTTAACCAATCTTGTGCATCCAATAGGTGTGTTTGTGTCATTGGATGATCAATTAGGACATTTTCGTCCTCCCTAGACATATTCTTGTCCAATTAGGGTTTTTAACCAATCTTGTGCATCCAATAGGTGTGTTTGTGTCATTGGATGATCAATTAGGTCATTTACGTCCTCCCTAGGCATATTCTTGTCCAATTAGGGTTTTTAACCAATTTTGTGCATCTAATAGGTGTGTTTGTGTCATTGGATGATCAATTAGGTCATTTTCGTCCTCCCTAGGCTTATTCTTGTCCAATTAGGGTTTTTAACCAATCTTGTGCATCCGATAAGTTTGTTTGTGTCATTGAATTAATATATCGGTCATTTTCGTCCGCCCTAGGCATATTCTTGTCCAATTAGGGTTTTTAACCAATCTTGTGCATCCAATAGGTGTGTTTGTGTCATTGGATGATCAATTAGGTCATTTTCGTCCTCCCTAGGCTTATTCTTGTCCAATTAGGGTTTTTAACCAATCTTGTGCATCCAATAAGTTGAGTTGTGTCATTGGATTAACATTTAGGTCATTTTCGTCCTCCCTAGGCTTCTTCTTGTCCAATTAGGGTTATTAACCAATCTTGTGCATCCAATAGGTGTGTTTGTGTCATTGGATGATCAATTAGGTCATTTTCGTCCTCCCTAGGGTTATTCTTGTCCAATTAGGGTTTTTAACCAATCTTTTGCATCCAATAAGTTGAGTTGTGTCATTGGATTAACATTTAGGTCATTTTCGTCCTCCCTAGGCTTATTCTTGTCCAATTAGGGTTTTTAACCAATCTTGTGCATCCAATAGGTGTGTTTGTGTCATTGGATGATCAATTAGGTCATTTTCGTCCTCCCTAGGCTTATTCTTGTCCAATTAGGGTTTTTAACCAATCTTGTGCATCCAATAAGTTGAGTTGTGTCATTGGATTACCATTTAGGTCATTTTCGTCCTCCCTAGGCTTATTCTTGTCCAATTAGGGTTTTTAACCAATCTTGTGCATCCAATAGGTGTGTTTCTGTCATGGGATGATCAATTAGGTTATTTTCGTCCTTCTTAGGCTTATTCTTGTCCAATGAGGGTTTTTAACTAATCTTGTGCATCCAATAAGTTCATTTATGTCATTGGATTAACATTGAGGTCATTTTCGTCCTCCCTAGACATATTCTTGTCCAATTAGAGATTTAGACCAATCTTGTGCATCCAATAGGTGTGTTTGTGTCATTGGATGATCAATTAGGTCATTTTCGTCCTCCCTAGGCTTATTCTTGTCCAATTAGGGTTTTTAACCAATCTTGTGCATCCAATAACTTTGTTTGTGTCATTAAGTTAATATTTAGGTCATTTTTGTCCTCCCTAGGCATATTCTTGTCCAATTAGGGTTTTTAACCAATCTTGTGCATCCAATAGGTGTGTTTGTGTCATTGGATGATCAATTAGGTCATTTTCGTCCTCCCTAGGCTTATTCTGGTCCAATTAGGGTTTTTAACCGATCTTGTGCATCCAATAGGTGTGTTTGTGTATTTGGATGATCAATTAGGTCATTTTCGTCCTCCCTAGGCATATTCTTGTCGAATTAGGGTTTTTAACTAATCTTGTGCATCCAATAGGTGTGTTTGTGTCATTGGATGATCAATTAGGTCATTTTCGTCCTCCCTAGGCTTATTCTTGTCCAATTAGGGTTTTTAACCAATCTTGTGCATCCAATAGGTGTGTTTGTGTCATTGGATGATCAATTAAGTCATTTTCGTCCTCCCTAGGCATATTCTTGTCCAGTTAGGGTTTTTAACCAATCTTGTGCCTCCAATAGGTGTGTTTGTGTCATTGGATGATCAATTAGGTCATTTTCGTCCTCCCTTGGCTTATTCTTGTCCAATTAGGGTTTTTAACCAATCTTGTGCATCCAATAGGTGTGTTTGCGTCATTGGATGATCAATTAGGTCATTTTCGTCCTCCCTAGGCTTATTTTTGTCCAATTATGGTTTTTAACCAATCTTGTGCATCCAATAGGTGTGTTTGTGTCATTGGATGATCAATTAGGTCATTTTCGTCCTCCCTAGGCTTATTCTTGTCCAATTAGGGTTTTTAACCAATCTTGTGCATCCAATAGGTGTGTTTGTGTCATTGGATGATCAATTAGGTCATTTTCGTCCTCCCTAGGCTTATTCTTGTCCAATTAGGGTTTTTAACCAATCTTGTGCATCCAATAGGTGTGTTTGTGTCATTGGATGATCAATTAGGTCATTTTCGTCCTTTCTATGCTTATTTTTGTCCAATTAGGGTTTTTAAGCAATCTTGTGCATCCAATAAGTTCATTTGTGTCATTGGATGATCAATTAGGTCATTTTCGTCCTCCCTAGGCATATTCTTGTCCAACTAGGGTTTCTAACCAATCTTGTGCTTCCAATAGATGTGTTTGTGTCATTGGATGATCAATTAGGTCATTTTCGTCCTCCCTAGGCTTATTCTTGTCCAATTAGGGTTTTTAACCAATCTTGTGCATCCAATAGGTGTGTTTGTGTCATTGGATGATCAATTAGGTCATTTTCGTCCTCCCTAGGCTTATTCTTGTCCAATTAGGGTTTTTAACCAATCTTGTGCATCCAATAGGTGTGTTTGTGTCATTGGATGATCAATTAGGTCATTTTCGTCCTCCCTAGGCTTATTCTTGTCCAATTAGGGTTTTTAACCAATCTTGTGCATCCAATAAGTTCATTTGTGTCATTGGATGATCAATTAGGTCATTTTCGTCCTTCCTAGGCATATTCTTGATCAACTAGGGTTTTAAACCAATCTTGTGCATCCAATAGGTGTGTTTGTGTCATTGGATGATCAATTAGGTCATTTTCGTCCTCCCTAGGCTTATTCTTGTCCAATTAGGGTTTTTAACCAATCTTGTGCATCCAATAGGTGTGTTTGTGTCATTGGATGATCAATTAGGTCATTTTCGTCCTCCCTAGGCTTATTCTTGTCCAATTAGGGTTTTTAACCAATCTTGTGCATCCAATAGGTGTGTTTGTGTCATTGGATGATCAATTAGGTCATTTTCGTCCTCCCTAGGCTTATTCTTGTCCAATTAGGGTTTTTAACCAATCTTGTGCATTCAATAAGTTCATTTGTGTTATTGGATTAACATTTAGGTCATTTTCGTCCTCCCTAGGCATATTCTTGTCCAATTAGGGTTTTTAACCAATCTTGTGCTTCCAATAGGTGTGTTTGTGTCATTGGATGATCAATTAGGTCATTTTCGTCCTCCCTAGGCTTATTCTTGTCCAATTAGGGTTTTTAACCAATCTTGTGCATCCAATAAGTTGAGTTGGGTCATTGGATTAACATATAGGTCATTTTCGTCCTCCCTAGGCTTATTCTTGTCCAATTAGGGTTTTTAACCAATCTTGTGCATCCAATAGGTGTGTTTGTGTCATTGGATGATCAATTAGGTCATTTTCGTCCTCCCTAGGCTTATTCTTGTCCAATTAGGGTTTTTAACCAATCTTGTGCATCCAATAAGTTCATTTGTGTCATTGGATTAACATTTAGGTCATTTTCGTCCTCCCTAGGCATATTCTTGTCCAATTAGGGTTTTTAAGCAATCTTGTGCATCCAATAGGTGTGTTTGTGTCATTGGATGATCAATTTAGGTCATTTTCGATCTCTCTAGGCACATTCTTGTCCAATTAGGGTTTTTAACCAATCTTGTGCATCCAATAGGTGTGTTTGTGTCATTGGATGATCAATTAGGTCATTTTCGTCCTCCCTAGGCTTATTCTTGTCCAATTAGGGTTTTTAACCAACCTTGTGCATCCAATAGGTGTGCTTGTGTCATTGGATGATCAATTAGGTCATTTTCGTCCTCCCTAGGCTTATTCTTGTCCAATTAGGGTTTTTAACCAATCTTGTGCATCCAATAGGTGTGTTTGTGTCATTGGATGATCAATTAGGTCATTTTCGTCCTCCCTAGGCTTATTCTTGTCCAATTAGGGTTTTTAACCAATCTTGTGCATCCAATAGGTGTGTTTGTGTCATTGGATGATCAATTAGGTCATTTTCGTCCTCCCTAGGCTTATTCTTGTCCAATTAGGGTTTTTAACCAATCTTGTGCATCCAATAGGTGTGTTTGTGTCATTGGATGATCAATTAGGTCATTTTCGTCCTCGCTAGGCTTATTCTTGTCCAATTAGGGTTTTTAACCAATCTTGTGCATCCAATAAGTTTGTTTGTGTCATTGAATTAATATTTAGGTCATTTTCGTCCTCCTTAGGCATATTCTTTTCCAATTAAGGTTTTTAACCAATCTTGTGCATCCAATAGGTGTGTTTGTGTCATTGGATGATCAATTAGGTCATTTTCGTCTTCCCTAGGCCTATTCTTGTCCAATTAGGGTTTTTAACCAATCTTGGGCATCCAATAACTTTGTTTGTGTCATTGAATTAATATTTAGGTCATTTTCGTCCTCCCTAAGCGTACTCTTGTCCAATTAGGGTTTTTAACCAATCTTGTGCATCCAATAGGTGTGTTTGTGTCATTGGATGATCAATTAGGTCATTTTCGTCCTCCCTAGGCTTATTCTTGTCCAATTAGGGTTTTTAACCAATCTTGTGCATCCAATAAGTTCATTTGTGTCATTGGATTAACATTTAGGTCATTTTCGTCCTGCCTAGGCATATTCTTGTCCAATTAGGGTTTTTAACCGATCTTATGCATCCAATAGGTGTGTTTGTGTCATTGGATGATCAATTAGGTCATTTTCGTCCTCCCTAGGCATATTCTTGTCCAATTAGGGTTTTTAACCAATCTTGTGCATCCAATAGGTGTGTTTGTGTCATTGGATGATCAATTAGGTCATTTTCGTCATCCCTAGGCATATTCTTATCCAATTAGGGTTTTTAACCAATCTTGTGCATCCAATAGGTGTGTTTGTGTCATTGGATGATCAATTAGGTCATTTTCGTCCTCCCTAGGCTTATTCTTGTCCAATTAGGGTTTTTAACCAATCTAGTCCATCCAATAGGTGTGTTTGTGTCATTGGATGATCAATTTAGGTCATTTTCGTCCTCCCTAGGCATATTCTTGTCCAACTAGGGTATTAAACCAATCTTGTGCATCCAATAGGTGTGTTTGTGTCATTGGATGATCAATTAGGTCATTTTCGTCCTCCCTAGGCTTATTCTTGTCCAATTAGGGTTTTTAACCAATCTTGTGCATCCAATAGGTGTGTTTGTGTCATTGGATGATCAATTAGGTCATTTTCGTCCTCGCTAGGCTTATTCTTGTCCAATTAGGGTTTTTAACCAATCTTGTGCATCCAATAACTTCATTTGTGTCATTGGATGATTAGTTAGGTCATTTTCGTCCTCCCTAGGCATATTCTTGTCCAACTAGGGTATTAAACCAATCTTGTGCATCCAATAGGTGTGTTTGTGTCATTGGATGATCAATTAGGTCATTTTCGTCCTCCCTAGGCTTATTCTTGTCCAATTAGGGTTTTTAACCAATCTTGTGCATCCAATAGGTGTGTATGTGTCTTTGGATGATCAATTACGTCATTTTCGTCCTCCCTAGGCTTATTCTTGTCCAATTAGGGTTTTTAACCAATCTTGTGCATCCAATAGGTGTGTTTGTGTCATTGGATGATCAATTAGGTCATTTTCGTCCTCCCTAGGCTTATTCTTGTCCAATTAGGGTTTTTAACCAATCTTGTGCATCCAATAAGTTGAGTTGTTTCATTGGATTAACATTTAGGTCATTTTTGTCCCCCTAGGCTTATTCTTGTCCAATTAGGGTTTTTAACCAATCTTGTGCATCCAATAAGTTCATTTGTGTCATCGGATTAACATTTAGGTCATTTTCGTCCTCCCTAGGCATATTCTTGTCCAATTAGGGTTTTTAACCAATCTTGTGCATCCAATAGGTGTGTTTGTGTCATTGGATGATCAATTAGGTCATTTTCACCCTCCCTAGGCTTATTCTTGTCCAATTAGGGTTTTTAACCAATCTTGTGCATCCAATAAGTTCATTTGTGTCATTGGATTAACATTTAGGTCATTTTGGTCCTCCCTAGGCATATTCTTGTCCAATTAGGGTTTTTAACCAATCTTGTGCATCCAATAGGTGTGTTTGTGTCATTGGATGATCTATTTGGTCACTTTGATCCTCCCTAGGCTTATTCTTGTCCAATTAGGGTTTTTAACCAATCTTGTGCATCCAATAAGTTCATTTGTGTCATCGGATTAACATTTAGGTCATTTTCGTCCTCCCTAGGCATATTCTTGTCCAATTAGGGTTTTTAACCAATCTTGTGCATCCAATAGGTGTGTTTGTGTCATTGGATGATCAATTAGGTCATTTTCACCCTCCCTAGGCTTATTCTTGTCCAATTAGGGTTTTTAACCAATCTTGTGCATCCAATAAGTTCAATTGTGTCATTGGATTAACATTTAGCTCATTTTCGTCCTTCCTAGGCATATTCTTGTCTAATTAGGGTTTTTAACCAATCTTGTGCTTCCAATAGGTGTGTTTGTGTCATTGGATGATCAATTAGGTCATTTTCGTCCTCCCTAGGCTTATTCTTGTCCAATTAGGGTTTTTAACCAATCTTGTGCATCCAATAGGTGTGTTTGTGTCATTGGATGATCAATTAGGTCATTTTCGTCCTCCCTAGGCTTATTCTTGTCCAATTAGGATTTTTAACCAATCTTGTGCGTCCAATAAGTTCATTTGTGTCATTGGATTAACATTTAGGTCATTTTCGTCCTCCCTAGGCATATTCTTGTCCAATTAGGGTTTTTAACCAATCTTGTGTTTCCAATAGGTGTGTTTGTGTCATTGGATGATCAATTAGGTCATTTTCGTCTTCCCTAGGCCTATTCTTGTCCAATTAGGGTTTTTAACCAATCTTGGGCATCCAATAACTTTGTTTGTGTCATTGAATTAATATTTAGGTCATTTTCGTCCTCCCTAAGCATACTCTTGTCCAATTAGGGTTTTTAACCATTCTTGTGCATCCAATAGGTGTGTTTGTGTCATTGGATGATCAATTAGGTCATTTTCGTCCTCCCTAGGCTTATTCTTGTCCAATTAGGGTTTTTAACCAATCTTGTGCATCCAATAAGTTCATTTGTGTCATTGGATTAACATTTAGGTCATTTTCGTCCTCCCTAGGCATATTCTTATCCAATTAGGGTTTTTAACCTATCTTGTGCTTCCAATAGGTGTGTTTGTGTCCTTGGATGATCAATTAGGTCATTTTCGTCCTCCCTAG
>JBBPBR010001768.1:290553-336276 GCA_037974775.1 Cicer pinnatifidum
TGTTTGTGTCATTGAATTAATATTTAGGTCATTTTCGTCCTCCCTAAGCATACTCTTGTCCAATTAGGGTTTTTAACCAATCTTGTGCATCCAATAGGTGTGTTTGTGTCATTGGATGATCAATTAGGTCATTTTCGTCCTCCCTAGGCTTATTCTTGTCCAATTAGGGTTTTTAACCAATCTTGTGCATCCAATAAGTTCATTTGTGTCATTGGATTAACATTTAGGTCATTTTCGTCCTCCCTAGGCATATTCTTATCCAATTAGGGTTTTTAACCTATCTTGTGCTTCCAATAGGTGTGTTTGTGTCCTTGGATGATCAATTAGGTCATTTTCGTCCTCCCTAGGCTTATTCTTGTCCAATTAGGGTTTTTAGCCAATCTTGTTCATCCAACAAGTTTGTTTATGTCATTGAATTAATATTTAGGTCATTTTCGTCCTCCCTAGGCATATTCTTGTCCAATTAGGGTTTTTAACCAATCTTGTGCATCCAATAGGTGTGTTTGTGTCTTTGGATGATCAATTAGGTCATTTTCGTCCTTCCTAGGCTTATTCTTGTCCAATTAGGGGTTTTAACCAATCTTGTGCATCCAATAAGTTCATTTGTGTCATTGGATTATCAATTAGGTCACTTTGATCCTCCCTAGGCTTATTCTTGTCCAATTAGGGTTTTTAACCAATTTTGTGCATCGAATAAGTTCATTTGTGTCATCGGATTAACATTTAGGTCATTTTCGTCCTCCCTATGCATATTCTTGTCCAATTAGGGTTTTTAACCAATCTTGTGCATCCAATAGGTGTGTTTGTGTCATTGGATGATCAATTAGGTCATTTTCGTCCTCCTTAGGCTTATTCTTGTCCAATTAGGGTTTTTAACAAATCTTGTGCATCCAATAAGTTCATTTGTGTCATTGGATGATCAATTAGGTCATTTTTGTCCTCCCTGGGCATATTCTTGTCCAACTAGGGTTTTTAACCAATCTTGTGCATCCATTAGGTGTGTTTGTGTCATTGGATGATCAATTAGGTCATTTTCGTCCTCCCTGGGCTTATTCTTGTCCAATTAGGGTTTTTAACCAATCTTGTGCATCCAATAGGTGTGTTTGTGTCATTGGATGATCAATTAGGTCATTTTCGCCCTCCCTAGGCTTATTCTTGTCCAATTAGGGTTTTTAACCAATCTTGTGCATCCAATAAGTTCATTTGTGTCATCGGATTAACATTTAGGTCATTTTCGTCCTCCCTAGGCATATTCTTGTCCAATTAGGGTTTTTAACCAATCTTGTGCATCCATTAGGTGTGTTTGTGTCATTGGATGATCAATTAGGTCATTTTCGTCCTCCCTAGGCTTATTCTTGTCCAATTAGGGTTTTTAACCAATCTTGTGCTTCCAATTAGTGTGTTTGTGTCATTGGATGATCAATTAGGTCATTTTCGTCCTCCCTAGGCTTATTCTTGTCCAATTAGGGTTTTTAACCAATCTTGTGCATCCAATAGGTGTGTTTGTGTCATTAGATGATTAATTAGGTCATTTTCGTCCTTCCTAGGCTTATTCTCTTCCAATTAGTGTTTTTAACCAATCTTGTGCATCCAATAAGTTCATTTGTGTCATTGGATTAACATTTAGGTCATTTTGGTCCTCCCTAGGCATATTCTTGTCCAATTATGGTTTTTAACCAATCTTGTGCATCCAATAGGTGTGTTTGTGTCATTGGATGATCAATTAGGTCATTTTCGTCCTTTCTATGCTTATTCTTGTCCAATTAGGGTTTTTAACCAATCTTGTGCATCCAATAATTTCATTTGTGTCATTGGATGATCAATTAGGTCATTTTCGTCCTCCCTAGGCATATTCTTGTCGAACTAGGGTTTTTAACCAATCTTGTGCTTCCAATAGGTGTGTTTGTGTCATTGGATGATCAATTAGGTCATTTTCGTCCTCACTAGGCTTATTCTTGTCCAATTAGGGTTTTTAACCAATCTTGTGCATCCAATAGGTGTGTTTGTGTCATTGGATGATCAATTAGGTCATTTTCGTCCTCCCTAGGTTTATTCTTTTCCAATTAGAGTTTTTAACCAATCTTGTGCATCCAATAAGTTCATTTGTGTCATTGGATGATCAATTAGGTCATTTTCGTCTTCCTAAGGCATATTCTTGTCCAACTAGGGTTTTAAACCAATCTTGTGCATCCAATAGGTGTGTTTGTGTCATTGGATGACCAATTAGGTCATTTTCGTCCTCCCTAGGCTTATTCTTGTCCAATTAGGGTTTTTAACCAATCTTGTCCATCCAATAGGTGTGTTTGTGTCATTGGATGATCAATTAGGTCATTTTCGTCCTCCCTAGGCTTATTCTTGTCCAATTAGGGTTTTAAACCAATCTTGTGCATCCAATAGGTGTGTTTGTGTCATTGGATGATCAATTAGGTCATTTTCATCCTCCCTAGGCTTATTCTTGTCCAATTAGGGTTTTTAACCAATCTTGTGCATCGAATAGGTGTGTTTGTGTCATTGGATGATCAATTAGGTCATTTTCGTCCTCCCTAGGCTTATTCTTGTCCAATTAGGGTTTTTAACAAATCTTGTGCATCCAATAAGTTCATTTGTGTCATTGGATGATCAATTAGGTCATTTTCGTCCTCCCTAGGCATATTCTTGTCCAATTAGGGTTTTTAACCAATCTTGTGCATCCAATAGGTGTGTTTGTGTCATTGGATGATCAATTAGGACATTTTGGTCCCCCCTAGGCTTATTCTTGTTCAATTAGGGTTTTTAACCAATCTTGTGCATTCAATAGGTGTGTTTGTGTCCTTGGATGATCAATTAGGTCATTTTCGTCCTCCATAGACTTATTCTTGTCAAATTAGGGTTTTTAACCAATCTTGTGCATCCAATAACTTTGTTTGTGTCATTGAATTAATATTTAGGTCATTTTCGTCCTCCCTAGGCATATTCTTGTCCAATTAGGGTTTTTAACCAATCTTGTGCATCCAATAGGTGTGTTTGTGTCATTGGATGATCAATTAGGTCATTTTCGTCCTCCCTAGGCATATTCTTATCCAATTAGAGTTTTTAACCAATCTTGTGCATCCAATAACTTTGTTTGTGTCATTGAATTAATATTTAGGTCATTTTCGTCCTCCCTAGGCATATTCTTGTCCAATTAGGGTTTTTAACCAATCTTGTGCATTCAATAGGTGTGTTTGTGTCATTGGATGATCTATTAGGTCTTTTTCGTCCTCCTTAGGCTTATTCTTGTCCAATTAGGGTTTTTAACCAATCTTGTGCATCCAATAAGTTCATTTGTGTCATTGGATTAACATTTAGGTCATTTTCGTCCTCCCTAGGCATATTCTTGTCCAATTAGGGTTTTTAACCAATCTTGTGCATCCAATAGGTGTGTTTGTGTCATTGGATGATCAATTAGGTCATTTTCGTCCTCCCTATGCTTATTCTTGTCCAATTAGGGTTTTTAGCCAATCTTGTGCATCCAATAAGTTCATTTGTGTCATTGGATGATCAATTAGGTCATTTTCGTCCTCCCTAGGCATATTCTTGTCCAACTAGGGTTTTTAACCAACCTTGTGCATCCAATAGGTGTGTTTGTATCATTGGATGATCAATTAGGTCATTTTCGTCCTCCTTAAGCTTATTCTTGTCCAATTAGGGTTTTTAACCAATCTTGTGCATCCAATAAGTTCATTTGTGTCATTGGATTAACATTTAGGTCATTTTCGTCCTCCCTAGGCATATTCTTGTCCAATTAGGGTTTTTAACCAATCTTGTGCATCCAATAGGTGTGTTTGTGTCATTGGATGATCAATTAGGTCATTTTCGTCCTCCCTAGGCTTATTCTTGTCCAATTAGGGTTTTTAACCAATCTTGTGCATCCAATAAGTTCATTTGTGTCATTTTCGTCCTCCCTAGGCTTATTCTTGTCCAATTAGGGTTTTTAACCAATCTTGTGCATCCAATAAGTTGAGTTGTGTCATTGGATTAACATTTAGGTCATTTTCGTTCTCCCTAGGCTTATTCTTGTCCAATTAGGGTTTTTAACCAATCTTGTGCATCCAATAAGTTCATTTGTGTTATTGGATTAACATTTAGGTCATATTCGTCTTCCCTAGGCATATTCTTGTCCAATTAGGGTTTTTAACCAATCTTGTGCATCCAATAGGTGTGTTTGTGTCATTGGATGATCAATTAGGTCATTTTCGTCCTCCATAGGCATATTCTTGTCCAATTAGGGTTTTTAAACTATCTTGTGCATCCAATAGGTGTGTTTGTGTCATTGGATGATCAATTAGGTGATTTTCGTCCTACCTAGGCATATTCTTGTCCAGTTAGGGTTTTTAACCAATCTTGTGCATCCAATAAGTTGAGTTGTGTCATTGAATTAATATTTAGGTCATTTTCGTCCTCCCTAGACATATTCTTGTCCAATTATGGTTTTTAACCAATCTTGTGCATCCAATAGGTGTGTTTGTGTCATTGGATGATCAATTAGGTCATTTTCGTCCTCCCTAGGCTTGTTCTTGTCCAATTAGGGTTTTTAACCAATCTTGTGAATCCAATAAGTTCATTTGTGTCATTGGATTAACATTTAGGTCATTTTCGTCCTCCCTAGGCATATTCTTGTCCAATTAGGGGTTCTAACCAATCTTGTGCATCCAATAGGTGTGTTTGTGTCATTGGATGATCAATTAGGTTATTTTCGTCCTCCCTAGGCTTATTCTTGTCCAATTAGGGTTTTTAACCAATCTTGTGCATCCAATAAGTTGAGTTGTGTCATTGGATTAACATTTAGGTCATTTTCGTTCTCCCTAGGCTTATTCTTGTCCAATTAGGGTTTTTAACCAATCTTGTGCTTCCAATAAGTTCATTTGTGTTATTGGATTAACATTTAGGTCATATTCGTCTTCCCTAGGCATATTCTTGTCCAATTAGGGTTTTAAACCAATCTTGTGCATCCAATAAGTTCATTAGTGTCATTGGATGATCAATTAGGTCATTTTCGTCCTCCCTAGGCATGTTCTTGTCCAACTAGGGTTTTTAACCAATCTTGTGCATCCAATAGGTGTGTTTGTATTATTGGATGATCAATTAGGTCATTTTCGTCCTCCCTAGGCATATTCTTGTCCAATTAGGGTTTTTAACCAATCTTGTGCATCCAATAAGTTGAGTTGTGTCATTGAATTAATATTTTGGTCATTTTCGTCCTCCCTAGACATATTCTTGTCCAATTAGGGTTTTTAACCATTCTTGTGCATCCAATAGGTGTGTTTGTGTCATTGGATGATCAATTAGGTCATTTTCGTCCTCCCTAGGCTTATTCTTGTCCAATTAGGGTTTTTAACCAATCTTGTGCATCCAATAAGTTCATTTGTGTCATTGGATTTACATTTAGGTCATATCCGTCCTCCCTAGGCATATTCTTGTCCAATTAGGGTTTTTAACCAATTTTGTGCATCCAATAAGTTCATTTGTGTTATTGGATTAACATTTAGGTCATATTCGTCCTCCCTAGGCATATTCTTGTCCAATTAGGGTTTTTAACCAATCTTGTGCATCCAATAGGTGTGTTTGTGTCATTGGATGATCAATTAGGTCATTTTCGTCCTCCCTAGGCTTATTCTTGTCCAATTAGGGTTTATAACCAATCTTGTGCATCCAATAAGTTCATTTGTGTCATTGGATTAACATTTAGGTCATTTTCGTCCTCCCTAGGCATATTCTTGTCCAATTAGGGTTTTTAACCAATCTTGTGCATCCAATAGGTGTGTTTGTGTCATTGGATGATCAATTAGGTCATTTTCGTCCTCCTTAGGGATATTCTTGTCCAATTAGGATTTTTAACCAATCTTGTGCATCCAATAGGTGTGTTTGTGTCATTGGATGATCAATTAGGTCATTTTCGTCCTCCCTAGGCTTATTCTTGTCCAATTAGGGTTTTTAACCAATCTTGTGCATCCAATAAGTTCATTAGTGTCATTGGATGTTCAATTACGTCATTTTCGTCCTCCCTAGGCATGTTCTTGTCCAACTAGGGTTTTTAACCAATCTTGTGCATCCAATAGGTGTGTTTGTGTCATTGGATGATCAATTAGGTCATTTTCGTCCTCCCTAGGCTTATTCTTGTCCAATTAGGGTTTTTAACCAATCTTGTGCATCCAATAGGTGTGTTTGTGTCATTGGATGATCAATTAGGTCATTTTCGTCCTCCCTAGGCTTATTCTTGTCCAATTAGGGTTTTTAACCAATCTAGTACATCCAATAAGTTCATTTGTGTCATTGGATTAACATTTAGGTCATTTTCGTCCTCCCTAGGCATATTCTTGTCCAATTAGGGTTTTTAACCAATCTTGTGCATCCAATAAGTGTGTTTTGTGTCATTGGATGATCAATTAGGTCATTTTCGTCCTCCCTAAGCTTATTCTTGTCCAATTAGGGTTTTTAACCAATCTTGTGCATCAATAGGTGTGTTTGTGTCATTGGATGATCAATTAGGTCATTTTCGTCCTTCCTAGGCTTATTCTTGTCCAATTAGGGTTTTTAACCAATCTTGTGCATCCAATAGGTGTGTTTGTGTCATTGGATGATCAATTAGGTCATTTTCGTCCTCCCTAGGCTTATTCTTGTCCAATTAGGGTTTTTAACCAATCTTGTGCATCCAATAACTTTGTTTGTGTCATTGAATTAATATTTTGGTCATTTTCGTCCTCCCTAGGCATATTCTTGTCCAATTAGGATTTTTAACCAATCTTGTGCATCCAATAGGTGTGTTTGTGTCATTGGATGATCAATTAGGTCATTTTCGTCCTCCCTAGGCTTATTCTTGTCCAATTAGGGTTTTTAACCAATCTTGTGCATCCAATAACTTTGTTTGTGTCATTGAATTAATATTTAGGTCATTTTCGTGCTCCCTAGGCATGTTCTTGTCCAATTAGGGTTTTTAACCAATCTTGTGCATCCAATAGGTGTGTTTGTTTCATTGGATGATCAATTAGGTCATTTTCGTCCTCCCTAGGCTTATTCTTGTCCAATTAGGGTTTTTAACCAATCTTGTGCATCCAATAGGTGTGTTTGTGTCATTGGATGATCAATTAGGTCATTTTTGTCCTCCCTAGGCTTATTCTTGTCCAATTAAGGTTTTTAACCAATCTTGTGCATCCAATAGGTGTGTTTGTGTCATTGGATGATCAATTAGGTCATTTTCGTCCTCCCTAGCCTTATTCTTGTCCAATTAGGGTTTTTAACCAATCTTGTGCATCCAATAGGTGTGTTTGTGTCATTGGATGATCAATTAGGTCATTTTCGTTCTCCCTAGGCTTATTCTTGTCCAATTAGGGTTTTTAACCAATCTTGTGCATCCAATAAGTTCATTTGTGTTATTGGATTAACATTTAGGTCATTTTCGTCCTCCCTAGGCTTATTCTTGTCCAATTAGGGTTTTTAACCAATCTTGTGCATCCAATAGGTGTGTTTGTGTCATTGGATGATCAATTAGGTCATTTTCGTCCTCCCTAGGCTTATTCTTGTGCAATTAGGATTTTTAACCAATCTTGTGCATGCAATAAGTTCATTTGTGTCATTGAATGATCAATTAGGTCATTTTCGTCCTCCCTAGGCTTATTCTTGTCCAATTAGGGTTTTTAACCAATCTTGTGCATCCAATAGGTGTGTTTGTGTCATTGGATGATCAATTAGGTCATTTTCGTCCTCCCTAGGCTTATTCTTGTCCAATTAGGGTTTTTAACCAATCTTGTGCATCCAATAACTTTGTTTGTGTCATTGAATTAATATTTTGGTCATTTTCGTCCTCCCTAGGCATGTTCTTGTCCAACTAGGGTTTTTAACCAATCTTGTGCATCCAATTGGTGTGTTTGTGTCATTGGATGATCAATTAGGTCATTTTCGTCCTCCCTAGGCTTATTCTTGTCCAATTAGGGTTTTTAACCAATCTTGTGCATCCAATAGGTGTGTTTGTGTCATTGGATGATCAATTAGGTCATTTTCGTCCTCCCTAGGCTTATTCTTGTCCAATTAGGGTTTTTAACCAATCTTGTGCATCCAATAGGTGTGTTTGTGTCATTGGATGATCAATAAGGTCATTTTCGCCCTCCCTAAGCTTATTCTTGTCCAATTAGGGTTTTTAACCAATCTTGTGCATCCAATAAGTTCATTTGTGTCATTGGATGATCAATTAGGTCATTTTCGTCCTCCCTAGGCATATTCTTGTCCAACTAGGGTTTTAAACCAATCTGTTGCATCCAATAGGTGTGTTTGTGTCTTTGGATGATCAATTAGGTCATTTTCGTCCTCCCTATGCTTATTCTTGTCCAATTAGCGTTTTTAACCTATCTTGTGCATCCAATAGGTGTGTTTGTGTCATTGGTTAATCAATTAGGTCATTTTCGTCCTCCCTAGGCTTATTCTTGTCCAATTAGGGTTTTTAACCAATCTTGTGCATCCAATAGGTGTGTTTGTGTCATTGGATGATCAATTAGGTCATTTTCGTCCTCCCTAGGCTTATTCTTGTCCAATTAGGGTTTTTATCCAATCTTGTGCATCCAATAACTTTGTTTTTGTCATTGAATTAATATTTAGGTCATTTTCGTCCTCCCTAGGCTTATTCTTGTCCAATTAGGGTTTTTAACCAATCTTGTGCATCCAATAGGTGTGTTTGTGTCATTGGATGATCAATTAGGTCATTTTCGTCGTCCCTAGGCATATTCTTGTCCAACTAGGGTTTTTAACCAAACTTGTGCATCCAATAGGTGTGTTTGTGTCATTGGATTATCAATTAGGTCATTTTCGTCCTCCTTAGGCTTATTCTTGTCCAATTAGGGTTTTTAATCAATCTTGTGCATCCAATAGGTGTGTTTGTGTCATTGGATGATCAATTAGGTCATTTTCGTCCTCCCTAGGCTTATTCTTGTCCAATTAGGGTTTTTAACCAATCTTGTGCATCCAATAAGTTCATTTGTGTCATTGGATTAACATTTAGGTCATTTTCGTTCTCCCTAGGCATATTCTTGTCCAATTAGGGTTTTTAACCAATCTTCTGCATCCAATAGGTGTGTTTGTGGCATTGGATGTTCAATTTAGGTCATTTTCGTTCTCCCTAGGCATATTCTTGTCCAACTAGGGTTTTTAACCAAACTTGTGCATCCAATAGGTGTGTTTGTGTCATTGGATTATCAATTAGGTCATTTTCGTCCTCCTTAGGCTTATTCTTGTCCAATTAGGGTTTTTAATCAATCTTGTGCATCCAATAGGTGTGTTTGTGTCATTGGATGATCAATTAGGTCATTTTCGTCCTCCCTAGGCTTATTCTTGTCCAATTAGGGTTTTTAACCAATCTTGTGCATCCAATAAGTTCATTTGTGTCATTGGATTAACATTTAGGTCATATTCGTCCTCCGTAGGCATATTCCTGTCAAATTAGGGTTTTTAACCAATCTTGTGCATCCAATAGGTGTGTTTGTGTCATTGGATGATCAATTAGGTCATTTTCATCCTCCCTAGGCATATTCTTGTCCAGTTAGGGTTTTTAACCAATCTTGTCCATCCAATAGGTGTGTTTGTGTCATTGGATGATCAATTAGGTCATTTTCGTCCACCCTAGGCTTATTCTTTTCCAATTAGGGTTTTTAACCAATCTTGTGCATCCAATAAGTTCATTAGTGTCATTGGATGATCAATTAGGTCATTTTCGTCCTCCCTAGGCATGTTCTTGTCCAACTAGGGTTTTTAACCAATCTTGTGCATCCAATAGGTGTGTTTGTGTCATTGGATGATCAATTAGGTCATTTTCGTCGTCCCTAGGCTTATTCTTGTCCTATTAGGGTTTTTAACCAATCTTGTGCATCCAATAAGTTTGTTTGTGTCATTAAATTAATATTTAGGTCATTTTCGTCCTCCCTAGGCATATTCTTGTCCAATTAGGGTTTTTAAGCAATCTTGTGTATCCAATAGGTGTGTTTGTGTCATTGGATGATCAATTAGGTCATTTTCGTCCTCCCTAGGCTTATTCTTATCAAGTTATGGTTTTTAACCAATCGTGTCCATCCAATAGGTGTGTTTGTGTCATTGGATGATCAATTAGGTCATTTTCGTCCTCCCTAGGCTTATTCTTGTCCAATTAGGGTTTTTAAGCAATCTTGTTCATCCAATAAGTTCATTTGTGTCATTGGATTAACATTTAGGTCATTTTCGTCCTCCCTAGGCATATTCTTGTCCAATTAGGGTTTTTAACCAATCTTGTGCATCCAATAGGTGTGTTTGTGTCATTGGATGATCAATTAGGTCATTTTCGTCCTTCCTAGGCTTATTCTTGTCCAATAAGGGTTTTTAACCAATCTTGTGCATCCAATAAGTTCATTTGTGTCATTGGATGATCAATTAGGTCATTTTCGTCCACCCTAGGCTTATTCTTGCCCAACTAGGGTTTTTAACCAATCTTGGGCCTCCAATAGGTGTGTTTGTGTCATTGGATGATCAATTAGGTCATTTTCGTCCTCCCTAGGCTTATTCTTGTCCAATTAGGGTTTTTAACCAATCTTGTGCATCCAATAAGTTGAGTTGTGTCATTGGATTAACATTTAGGTCATTTTCGTTCTCCCTAGGCTTATTCTTGTCCAAGTAGGGTTTTTAACCAATCTTGTGCATCCAATAGGTGTGTTTGTGTCATTGGATGATCAATTAGGTCATTTTCGTCCTCCCTAGGCTTATTCTTGTCCAATTAGGGTTTTTAACCAATCTTGTGCATCCAATAAGTTCATTTGTGTCATTGGATGATAAATTTGGTCATTTTCGTCCTCCATAGGCATATTCTTGTCCAACTAGGGTTTTAAACCAATCTTGTGCATCCAATAGGTGTGTTTGTGTCATTGGATGATCAATTAGGTCATTTTCGTCCTCCCTAGGCTTATTCTTGTCCAATTAGGGTTTTTAACCAATCTTGTGCATCCAATAGGTGTGTTTGTGTCATTGGATGATCAATTAGGTCATTTTCGTCCTCCCTAGGCTTATTCTTGTCCAATTAGGGTTTTTAACCAATCTTGTGCATCCATCCAATAAGTTCATTTGTGTCATTGGATTAACATTTAGGTCATTTTCGTCCTCCCTAGGCATATTCTTGTCCAATTAGAGTTTTAGACCAATCTTGTGCATCCAATAGGTGTGTTTGTGTCATTGGATGATCAATTAGGTTATTTTCGTCCTCCCTAGGCTTATTCTTGTCCAATTAGGGTTTTTAACCAATCTTGTGCATCCAATAGGTGTGTTTGTGTCATTGGATGATCAATTAGGTCATTTTCGTCCTCCATAGGCTTATTCTTGTCCATTTAGGGTTTTTAACCAATCTTGTGCATCCAATAAGTTGAGTTGTGTCATTGGATTAACATTTAGGTCATTTTCGTCCTCCCTAGGGTTATTCTTGTCCAATTAGGGTTTTTAACCAATCTTGTGCATCCAATAAGTTCATTTGTGTCATTGGATTAACATTTAGGTCATTTTCGTCCTCCCTAGGCATATTCTTGTCCAATTAGGGTTTTTAACCAATCTTGTGCATCCAATAGGTGTGTTTGTGTCATTAGATGATCAATTAGGTCATTTTTGTCCTCCCTTGGCATATTCTTGTCCAATTAGCGTTTTTAACTAATCTTGTGCATCCAATAAGTTCATTTGTGTCATTGGATGATCAATTAGGTCATTTTCGTCCTCTCTAGGCATATTCTTGTCCAATTAGGGTTTTTAACCAATCTTGTGCATCCAATAGGTGTGTTTGTGTCATTGGATGATCAATTAGGTCATTTTCGTCCTCCCTAGGCATATTCTTGTCCAATTAGGGTTTTTAACTAATCTTGTGCATCCAATAGGTGTGTTTGTGTCATTGGATGATCAATTAGGTCATTTTCGTCCTCCCTAGGCATATTCTTGTCCAATTATGGTTTTTAACCAATCTTGTGCATCCAATAGGTGTGTTGTGTCATTGGATGATCAATTAGGTCATTTTCGTCCTCCCTAGGCATATTCTTGTCCAATTAGGGTTTTTAACCAATCTTGTGCATCCAATATGTGTGTTTGTGTCATTGGATGATCAATTAGGTCATTTTCGTCCTCCCTAGGCATATTCTTGTCCAATTAGAGTTTTTAACCAATCTTGTGCATCCAATAGGTGTGTTTGTGTCATTGGATGATCAATTAGGTCATTTTCGTCCTCCCTAGGCTTATTCTTGTCCAATTAGGGTTTTTAACCAATCCAGTGCAACCAATAGGTGTATTTGGGTCATTGGATGATCAATTAGGTCATTTTCGTCCTCCCTAGGCTTATTCTTGTCCAATTAGGGTTTTTAACCAATCTTGTGCATCCAATAAGTTCATTTGTGTCATTGGATTAACATTTAGGTCATTTTCGTCCTCCCTAGGCATATTCTTGTCCAATTAGGGTTTTTAACCAATCTTGTGCATCCAATAGGTGTGTTTGTTGCATTGGATGATCAATTAGGTCATTTTCGTCCTCCCTAGGCTTATTCTTGTCCAATTAGGGTTTTTAACCAATCTTGTGCATCCAATAGGTGTGTTTGTGTCATTGGATGATCAATTAGGTCATTTTCGTCCTCCCTAGGCTTATTTTTGCCCAATTAGGGTTTTTAACCAATCTTGTGCATCCAATAAGTTGAGTTGTGTCACTGGATTAGCATTTAGGTCATTTTCGTCCTCCGTAGGCTTATTCTTGTCCAATTAGGGTTTTTAACCAATCTTGTGCATCCAATAAGTTCATTTGTGTCATTGGATTAACATTTAGGTCATTTTCGTCCTCCCTAGGCATATTCTTGTCCAATTAGGGTTTTTAACCAATCTTGTGCATCCAATAGGTGTGTTTGTGTCAGTGGATGATCAATTAGGTTATTTTCGTCCTCCCTAGGCTTATTCTTGTCCAATTAGGGTTTTTAACCAATCTTGTGCATCCAATAGGTGTGTTTGTGTCAGTGGATGACCAATTAGGTCATTTTCGTCCTCCCTAGGCATATTCTTGTCCAATTAGTGTTTTTAACCAATCTTGTGCATCCATTAGGTGTGTTTGTGGCAATGGATGATCAATTAGGTCATTTTCGTCCACCCTAGGCTTATTCTAGTCAAATTAGGGTTTTTAACCAATCTTGTGCATCCAATAGGTGTGTTTGTGTCATTGGATTATCAATTAGGTCATTTTCGTCCTCCCTAGGCATATTCTTGTCCAATTAGGGTTTTTAACCAATCTTGTGCATCCAATTGGTGTGTTTGTGTCATTGGATGATCAATTAGGTCATTTTCGTCCTCCCTATGCTTATTCTTGTCCAATTAGGGTTTTTAACTAATCTTGTGCATCCAATAGGTGTGTTTGTGTCATTGGATGATCAATTAGGTCATTTTCGTCCTCCCTAGGCTTATTCTTGTCCAATTAGGGTTTTTAACCAATCTTGTGCATCCAATAGGTGTGTTTGTGTCATTGGATGATCAATTAGGTCATTTTCGTCCTCCCTAGGCTTATTCTTGTCCAATTAGGGTTTTTAACCAATCTTGTGCATCCAATAAGTTCATTTGTGTCATTGAATTAACATTAAGGTCATTTTCGTCTTCCCAAAGCATATTCTTGTCCAATTAGGGTTTTTAACCAATCTTGTGCATCCAATAGGTGTGTTTGTGTCATTCGATGATCAATTAGATCATTTTCGTCCTCCCTAGGCTTATTCTTGTCCAATTAGGGTTTTTAACCAATCTTGTGCATCCAATAAGTTCATTAGTGTCATTGGATGATCAATTAGGTCATTTTCGTCCTCCCTAGGCATGTTCTTGTCCAACTAGGGTTTTTAACCAATCTTGTGCATCCAATAGGTGTGTTTGTGTCATTGGATGATCAGATAGGTCATTCTCGTCCTCCCTAGGTTTATTCTTGTCCAATTAGGGTTTTTAACCAATCTTGTGCATCCAATAAGTTGAGTTGTGTCATTGGATGATCAATTAGGTCATTTTCGTCCACCCTAGGCTTACTGTTGTCCAATTAGGGTTTTTAACCAATCTTGTGCATCCAATAAGTTCATTAGTGTCATTGGATGATCAATTAGGTCATTTTCGTCCTCCCTAGGCATGTTCTTGTCCAACTAGGGTTTTTAACCAATCTTGTGCATCCAATAGGTGTGTTTGTGTCATTGGATTATCAATTAGGTCATTTTCGTCCTCCCTAGGCATATTCTTGTCCAATTAGGGTTTTTAACCAATCTTCTGCATCCAATAGGTGTGTTTGTGTCATTGGATGATCAATTAGGTCATTTTCGTCGTACCTAGGCATATTCTTGTCCAGTTAGGGTTTTTAACCAATCTTGTGCATCCAATAGGTGTGTTTGTGTCATTGGATCATCAATTAGGTCATTTTCGTCCTCCCTAGGCTTATTCTTGTCCAATTAGGGTTTTTAACCAATCTTGTGCATCCAATAAGTTCATTAGTGTCATTGGATGATCAATTAGGTCATTTTCGTCCTCCCTAGGCATGTTCTTGTCCAACTAGGGTTTTTAACCAATCTTGTGCATCCAATAGGTGTGTTTGTATCATTGGATTAACATTTAGGTCATTTTCGTTCTCCCTAGGCATATTCTTGTCCAATTAGGGTTTTTAACCAATCTTGTGCATCCAATAGGTGTGTTTGTGTCATTGGATGATCAATTAGGTCATTTTCGTCCTCCCTAGGCTTATTCTTGTCCAAATAGGGTTTTTAACCAATCTTGTGCATCTAATAAGTTCATTTGTGTCATTGGATGATTAATTAGGTCATTTTCGTCCTCCCTAGGCATATTCTTGTCCAATTAGGGTTTTTAACCAATCTTGTGCATCCAATAGGTGTGTTTGTGTTATTGGATGATCAATTAGGTTATTTTCGTCCTCCCTAGGCATATTCTTGTCCAACTAGGGTTTTTAACCAATCTTGTGCATCCAATAGGTGTGTTTGTGTCATTGGATGATCAATTAGGTCATTTTCGTCCTCTTTAGGCATATTCTTGTACAATTAGGGTTTTTAACCAATCTTGTGCATCCAATAGGTGTGTTTGTGTCATTGGATGATCAATTAGGTCATTTTCGTCCTTCCTAGGCTTATTCTTGTCCAATTAGGGTTTTTAACCAATCTTGTGCATCCAATAAGTTCATTTGTTTCATCGGATTAACATTTAGGTCATTTTCGTCCTCCCTAGGCATATTCTTGTCCAATTAGGGTTTTTAACCAATCTTGTGCATCCATTAGGTGTGTTTGTGTCATTGGATGATCAATTAGGTCATTTTCGTCCTCCCTAGGCTTATTCTTGTCCAATTAGGGTTTTTAACCAATCTTGTGCTTCCAATTAGTGTGTTTGTGTCATTGGATGATCAATTAGGTCATTTTCGTCCTCCCTAGGCTTATTCTTGTCCAATTAGGGTTTTTAACCAATCTTGTGCATCCAATAGGTGTGTTTGTGTCATTAGATGATTAATTAGGTCATTTTCGTCCTTCCTAGGCTTATTCTCTTCCAATTAGTGTTTTTAACCAATCTTGTGCATCCAATAAGTTCATTTGTGTCATTGGATTAACATTTAGGTCATTTTGGTCCTCCCTAGGCATATTCTTGTCCAATTATGGTTTTTAACCAATCTTGTGCATCCAATAGGTGTGTTTGTGTCATTGGATGATCAATTAGGTCATTTTCGTCCTTTCTATGCTTATTCTTGTCCAATTAGGGTTTTTAACCAATCTTGTGCATCCAATAATTTCATTTGTGTCATTGGATGATCAATTAGGTCATTTTCGTCCTCCCTAGGCATATTCTTGTCGAACTAGGGTTTTTAACCAATCTTGTGCTTCCAATAGGTGTGTTTGTGTCATTGGATGATCAATTAGGTCATTTTCGTCCTCACTAGGCTTATTCTTGTCCAATTAGGGTTTTTAACCAATCTTGTGCATCCAATAGGTGTGTTTGTGTCATTGGATGATCAATTAGGTCATTTTCGTCCTCCCTAGGTTTATTCTTTTCCAATTAGAGTTTTTAACCAATCTTGTGCATCCAATAAGTTCATTTGTGTCATTGGATGATCAATTAGGTCATTTTCGTCTTCCTAAGGCATATTCTTGTCCAACTAGGGTTTTAAACCAATCTTGTGCATCCAATAGGTGTGTTTGTGTCATTGGATGACCAATTAGGTCATTTTCGTCCTCCCTAGGCTTATTCTTGTCCAATTAGGGTTTTTAACCAATCTTGTCCATCCAATAGGTGTGTTTGTGTCATTGGATGATCAATTAGGTCATTTTCGTCCTCCCTAGGCTTATTCTTGTCCAATTAGGGTTTTAAACCAATCTTGTGCATCCAATAGGTGTGTTTGTGTCATTGGATGATCAATTAGGTCATTTTCGTCCTCCCTAGGCTTATTCTTGTCCAATTAGGGTTTTTAACCAATCTTGTGCATCCAATAGGTGTGTTTGTGTCATTGGATGATCAATTAGGTCATTTTCGTCCTCCCTAGGCTTATTCTTGTCCAATCAGGGGTTTTAACCAATCTTGTGCATCCAACAACTTTGATTGTGTCATTGAATTAATATTTAGGTCACTTTCGTCCTCCCTAGGCATATTCTTGTCCAATTAGGATTTTTAACCAATCTTGTGCATCCAATAGGTGTGTTTTATGTCATTGGATGATCAATTAGGTCATTTTCGTCCTTCCTAGGCTTATTCTTGTCCAATTAGGGTTTTTAACCAATCTTGTGCATCCAATAAGTTCATTTGTGTCATTGGATTAACATTTAGGTCATTTTCGTCCTCCCTAGGCATATTCTTGTCCAATTAGGGTTTTTAACCAATCTTGTGCTTCCAATAGGTGTGTTTGTGTCATTGGATGATCAATTAGGTCATTTTCGTCCTCCCTAGGCTTATTCTTGTCCAATTAGGGTTTTTAACCAATCTTGTGCATCCAATAGGTGTGTTTGTGTCATTGGATGAACAATTAGGTCATTTTCGTCCTCCCTAGGCTTATTCTTGTCCAGTTAGGGTTTTTAACCAATCTTGTGCATCCAATAGGTGTGTTTGTGTCATTGGATTAACATTTAGGTCATTTTCGTCCTCCCTAGGCTTATTCTTGTCCAATTAGGGTTTTTAACCAATCTTGTGCATCCAATAGGTGTGTTTGTGTCATTGGATGATCAATTAGGTCATTTTCGTCCTCCCTAGGCTTATTCTTGTCCAATTAGGTTTTTTAACCAATTCTGTGCATCCAATAGGTGTGTTTGTGTCATTGGATGATCAATTAGGTCATTTTCGTCCTCCCTAGGCTTATTCTTGTCCAATTAGGGTTTTTAACCAATCTTGGGCTTCCAATAAGTTTGTTTGTGTCATTGAATTAATATTTAGGTCATTTTCGTCCTCCCTAGGCATATTCTTGTCCAATTAGGGTTTTTAATCAATCTTGTGCATCCAATAAGTTCATTTGTGTCATTGGATTAACATTTAGGTCATTTTCGTCCTCCCTAGGCATATTCTTGTCCAATTAGGGTTTTTAACCAATCTTGTGCTTCCAATAGGTGTGTTTGCGTCATTGGATGATCAATTAGGTCATTTTCGTCCTCCCTAGGCTTATTCTTGTCCAATTAGGGTTTTTAACCAATCTTGTGCATCCAATAGGTGTGTTTGTGTCATTGGATGATCAATTAGGTCATTTTCGTCCTCCCTAGGCTTATTCTTGTCCAATTAGGGTTTTTAACCAATCTTGTGCATCCAATAAGTTCATTTGTGTCATTGGATGATCAATTAGGTCATTTTCATCCTCCCTAGGCTTATTCTTGTCCAATTACGGTTTTTAACCAATCTTGTGCATCCAATAGGTGTGTTTGTGTCATTGGATGATCAATTAGGTCATTTTCGTCCTCCCTAGGCTTATTCTTGTCCAATTAGGGTTTTTAACCAATCTTGTGCATCCAATAGGTGTGTTTGTGTCATTGGATGATCAATTAGGTCATTTTTGTCCTCCCTAAGCTTATTCTTGTCCAATTAGGGTTTTTAACCATTCTTGTGCATCCAATAAGTTCATTTGTGTTATTGGATTAACATTTAGGTCATATTCGTCCTCCCTAGGCATATTCTTGTCCAATTATGGTTTTTAACCAATCTTGTGCATCCAATAGGTGTGTTTGTGTCATTGGATGATCAATTAGGTCATTTTCGTCCTCCTTAGGCATATTCTTGTCCAGTTAGGGTTTTTAACCAATCTTGTGCCTCCAATAGATGTGTTTGTGTCATTGGATGATCAATTAGGTCATTTTCGTCTTCCTAGGCTTATTCTTGTCCAATTAGGGTTTTTAACCAATCTTGTGCATCCAATAAGTTCATTAGTGTCATTGGATGATCAATTAGGTCATTTTCGTCCTCCCTAGGCATGTTCTTGTCCAACTAGGGTTTTTAACCAATCTTGTGCATCCAATAGGTGTGTTTGTGTCATTGGATGATCAATTTGGTCATTTTCGTCCTCCCTAGGCTTATTCTTGTCCAATTAGGGTTTTTAACCAATCTTGTGCATCCAACAAGTTTGTTTATGTCATTGAATTAATATTTAGGTCATTTTCGTCCTCCCTAGGCATATTCTTGTCCAATTAGGGTTTTTAACCAATCTTGTGCATCCAATAGGTGTGTTTGTGTCATTGGATGATCAATTAGGTCATTTTCATCCTCCCTAGGCATATTCTTGTCCAATTATGGTTTTTAACCAATCTTGTGCATCCAATAGGTGTGTTTGTGTCATTGGATGATCAATTAGGTTATTTTCTTCCTCCCTAGACTTATTCGTGTCCAATTAGGGTTTTTAACTAATCTTGTGCATCCAATAAGTTCATTTGTGTCATTGGATGATCAATTAGGTCATTTTCGTCCTTCCTAGGCTTATTCTTGTCCAATTAGGGTTTTTAACCAATATTGTGCATCCAATAAGTTCATTAGTGTCATTGGATTAACATTTAGGTCATTTTCGTCCTCCCTAGGCATATTCTTGTCCAATTAGGGTTTTTAACCAATCTTCTGCTTCCAATAGGTTTGTTTGTGTCATTGGATGATCAGTTAGGTGATTTTCGTCCTCCCTAGGCTTATTCTTGTCCAATTAGGGTTTTTAACCAATCTTGTGCATCCAACAAGTTTGTTTATGTCATTGAATTAATATTTAGGTCATTTTCGTCCTCCCTAGGCATATTCTTGTCCAATTAGGGTTTTTAACCAATCTTGTGCATCCAATAGGTGTGTTTGTGTCATTGGATGATCAATTAGGTCATTTTCGTCCTCCCTAGGCATATTCTTGTCCAATTAGGGTTTTTAACCAATCTTGTGCATCCAATAATTTGAGTTGTGTCATTGGATTAACATTTAAGTCATTTTCGTCCTCCCTAGGCTTATTCTTGTCCAATTAGGGTTTTTAACCAATCTTGTGCATCCAATAAGTTCATTTGTGTCATTGGATTAACATTTAGGTCATTTTCGTCCTCTCTAGGCATATTCTTGTCCAATTAGAGTATTAGACCAATCTTGTGCATCCAATAGGTGTGTTTGTGTCTTTGGATGATCAATTAGGTTATTTTCGTCCTCCCTAGGCTTATTCTTGTCCAATTAGGGTTTTTAACTAATCTTGTGCATCCAATAAGTTCATTTGTGTCATTGGATGATCAATTAGGTCATTTTCGTCCTCCCTAGGCATATTCTTGTCCAATTAGGGTTTTTAACCAATCTTGTGCATCCAATAGGTGTGTTTGTGTCATTGGATGATCAATTAGGTCATTTTCGTCCTCCCTAGGCTTATTCTTGTCCAATTAGGGTTTTTAACAAATCTTGTGCATCCAATAAGTTCCTTTGTGTCATTGGATGATCAATTAGGTCATTTTCGTCCTCCCTAGGCTTATTCTTGTCCAATTAGGGTTTTTAACCAATCTTGTGCATCCAATAGGTGTGTTTGTGTCATTGGATGATCAATTAGGTCATTTTCGTCCTCCCTAGGCTTATTCTTGTCCAATTAGGATTTTTAACCAATCTTGTGCATCCGATAAGTTTGTTTGTGTCATTGAATTAATATTTAGGTCATTTTCGTCCTCTTTAGGCATATTGTTGTCCAATTAGGGTTTTTAACCAATCTTGTGCATCCAATAGGTGTGTTTGTGTCATTGGATGATCAATTAGGTCATTTTCGTCCTCCCTAGGCTTATTCTTGTCCAATTAGGGTTTTTAACCAATCTTGTGCATCCAATAAGTTGAGTTGTGTCATTGGATTAACATTTAGGTCATTTTCGTCCTCCCCAGGCTTATTCTTGTCCAATTAGGGTTTTTAACCAATCTTGTGCTTCCAATAGGTGTGTTTGTGTCATTGGATGATCAATTAGGTCATTTTCGTCCTCCCTAGGCTTATTCTTGTCCAATTAGGGTTTTTAACCGATCTTGTGCATCCTATAGGTGTGTTTGTGTCATTGGATGATCAATTAGGTCATTTTCTTCCTCCCTAGGCTTATTTTTGTCCAATTAGGGTTTTTAACCAATCTTGTGCATCCAATAAGTTGAGTTGTGTCATTGGATTAACATTTAGGTCATTTTCGTCCTCCCTAGGCATATTCCTGTCGAATTACGGTTTTTAACCCATCTTGTGCATCCAATAGGTGTGTTTGTGTCATTTGATGATCAATTAGGTCATTTTCGTCCTCCCTAGGCTTATTCTTGACCAATTAGGGTTTTTAACCAATCTTGTGCTTCCAATAGGTGTGTTTGTGTCATTGGATGATCAATTAGGTCATTTTCGTCCTCCCTAGGCTTATTCTTGTCCAATTAGGGTTTTTAACCAATCTTGTGCATCCAATAGGTGTGTTTGTGTCATTGGATGATCAATTAGGTCATTTTCGTCCTCCCTAGGCATATTCTTGCCCAATTAGAGTTTTAGACCAATCTTGTGCATTCAATAGGTGTGTTTGTGTCATTGGATGATCAATTAGGTCATTTTCGTCCTCCCTAGGCATATTCTTGTCCAATTAGGGTTTTTAACCAATCTTGTGCATCCAATAGTTGTGTTTGTGTCATTGGATGATCAATTAGGTCATTTTCTTCCTCCCTAGGCATATTCTTGTCCAATTAGGGTTTTTAACGAATCTTGTGCATCCAATAGGTGTGTTTGTGTCATAGGATGATCAATTAGGTTATTTTCGTCCTCCCTAGGCTTATTCTTGTCCAATTAGGGTTTTTAACCAATCATGTGCATCCAATAAGTTGAGTTGTGTCATTGGATTAACATTTAGGTCATTTTCGTCCTCCCTAGGCTTATTCTTGTCCAATTAGGGTTTTTAACCAATCTTGTGCATCCAATAGGTGTGTTTGTGTCATTGGATGATCAATTAGGTCATTTTCGTCCTCCCTAGGCTTATTCTTGTGCAATTAGGATTTTTAACCAATCTTGTGCATGCAATAAGTTCATTTGTGTCATTGAATGATCAATTAGGTCATTTTCGTCCTCCCTAGGCTTATTCTTGTCCAATTAGGGTTTTTAACCAATCTTGTGCATCCAATAGGTGTGTTTGTGTCATTGGATGATCAATTAGGTCATTTTCGTCCTCCCTAGGCTTATTCTTGTCCAATTAGGGTTTTTAACCAATCTTGTGCATCCAATAACTTTGTTTGTGTCATTGAATTAATATTTTGGTCATTTTCGTCCTCCCTAGGCATGTTCTTGTCCAACTAGGGTTTTTAACCAATCTTGTGCATCCAATTGGTGTGTTTGTGTCATTGGATGATCAATTAGGTCATTTTCGTCCTCCCTAGGCTTATTCTTGTCCAATTAGGGTTTTTAACCAATCTTGTGCATCCAATAGGTGTGTTTGTGTCATTGGATGATCAATTAGGTCATTTTCGTCCTCCCTAGGCTTATTCTTGTCCAATTAGGGTTTTTAACCAATCTTGTGCATCCAATAGGTGTGTTTGTGTCATTGGATGATCAATTAGGTCATTTTCGTCCTTTCTATGCTTATTTTTGTCCAATTAGGGTTTTTAAGCAATCTTGTGCATCCAATAAGTTCATTTGTGTCATTGGATGATCAATTAGGTCATTTTCGTCCTCCCTAGGCATATTCTTGTCCAACTAGGGTTTCTAACCAATCTTGTGCTTCCAATAGATGTGTTTGTGTCATTGGATGATCAATTAGGTCATTTTCGTCCTCCCTAGGCTTATTCTTGTCCAATTAGGGTTTTTAACCAATCTTGTGCATCCAATAGGTGTGTTTGTGTCATTGGATGATCAATTAGGTCATTTTCGTCCTCCCTAGGCTTATTCTTGTCCAATTAGGGTTTTTAACCAATCTTGTGCATCCAATAGGTGTGTTTGTGTCATTGGATGATCAATTAGGTCATTTTCGTCCTCCCTAGGCTTATTCTTGTCCAATTAGGGTTTTTAACCAATCTTGTGCATCCAATAGGTGTTTTTGTGTCATTGGATGATCAATTAGGTTATTTTCGTCCTCCCTAGGCTTATTCTTGTCCAATTAGGGTTTGTAACCAATCTTGTGCATCCAATAGGTGTGTTTGTGGCAATGGATGATCAATTAGGTCATTTTCGTCCTCCCTAGGCTTATTCTTGTCCAATTAGGGTTTTTAACCAATCTTGTGCATCCAATAGGTGTGTTTGTGTCATTGGATGATCAATTAGGTCATTTTCGTCCTCCCTAGGCTTATTCTTGTCCAATTAGGGTTTTTAACCAATCTTGTGCATCCAATAGGTGTGTTTGTGTCATTGGACGATCAATTAGGTCTTTTTCGTCCTCCCTAGGCATATTCTTGTCAAATTAGGGTTTTTAACCAATCTTGTGCATCCAATAAGTTGAGTTGTGTCATTGGATTAACATTTGGGTCATTTTCGTCCTCCATAGGCTTATTCTTGTCCAATTAGGGTTTTTAACCAATCTTGTGCATCCAATAAGTTGAGCTGTGTCATTGGATTAACATTTAGGTCATTTTCGTCCTCCCTAGGCTTATTCTTGTCCAATTAGGGTTTTTAACCAATCTTGTGCATCCAATAAGTTCATTTGTGTCATTGGATTAACATTTAGGTCATTTTCGTCCTCCCTAGGCATATTCTTGTGCAATTAGGGTTTTTAACCAATCTTGTGCGTCCAATAGGTGTGTTTGTGTCATTGGATGATCAATTAGGTCATTTTCGTCCTCGCTAGGCTTATTCTTCTCCAATTAGGGTTTTTAACCAATCTTGTGCATCCAATAGGTGTGTTTGTGTCATTGGATGATCAATTAGGTCATTTTCGTCCTCCCTAGGCTTATTCTTGTCCAATTAGGGTTTTTAACCTATCTTGTGCATCCAATAAGTTTATTTGTGTCATTGGATTAACATTTAGGTCATTTTCGTCCTCCCTAGGCATATTCTTGTCCAATTAGGGTTTTTAACCAATCTTGTGCATCCAATAGGTGTGTTTGTGTCATTGGATGATCAATTAGGTCATTTTCGTCCTCCCTAAGCTTATTCTTGCCCAATTAGGGTTTTTAACCAATCTTGTGCATCCAATAAGTTCATTTGTGTCATTGGATTAACATTTAGGTCATTTTCTTCCTCCCTAGGCATATTCTTGTCCAATTAGAGTTTTAGACCAATCTTGTGCATCCAATAGGTGTGTTTGTGTCGTTGGACGATCAATTAGGTTATTTTCGTCCTCCCTAGGCTTATTCTTTTCCAATTAGGGTGTTTAACTAATCTTGTGCATCCAATAAGTTCATTTGTGTCATTGGATGATCAATTAGGTCATTTTCGTCCTCCCTAGGCATATTCTTGTCCAATTAGGGTTTTTAACCAATCTTGTGCATCCAATAGGTGTGTTTGTGTCATTGGATGATCAATTAGGTCATTTTCGTCCTTCCTAGGCTTATTCTTGTCCAATTAGGGTTTTTAACCAATCTTGTGCATCCAATAAGTTCATTTGTGTCATTGGATTAACATTTAGGTCATTTTCGTCCTCCCTAGGCATATTCTTGTCCAATTATGGTTTTTAACCAATCTTGTGCATCCAATAGGTGTGTTTGTGTCATTGGATGATCAATTTGGTCATTTTCGTCCTTTCTATGCTTATTCTTGTCCAATTAGGGTTTTTAACCAATCTTGTGCATCCAATAAGTTCATTTGTGTCATTGGATGATCAATTAGGTCATTTTTGTCCTCCCTGGGCATATTCTTGTCCAACTAGGGTTTTTAACCAATCTTGTGCATCCAATAGGTGTGTTTGTGTCATTGGATGATCAATTAGGTCATTTTCGTTCTCCCTAGGCTTATTCTTGTCCAATTAGGGTTTTTAACCAATCTTGTGCATCCAATAGGTGTGTTAGTGTCATTGGATGATCAATTAGGTCATTTTCGTCCTCCCTAGACTTATTCTTGTCCAATTAGGGTTTTTAACCAATCTTGTGCATCCAATAACTTTGTTTGTGTCATTGAATTAATATTTAGGTCATTTTCGTCCTCCCTAGGCATATTCTTGTCCAATTAGGGTTTTTAACCAATCTTGTGCATCCAATAGGTGTGTTTGTGTCATTGGATGATCAATTAGGTCATTTTCGTCCTCCCTAGGCTTATTCTTGTCCAATTAGGGTTTTTTACCAATCTTGTGCATCCAATAAGTTCATTTGTGTCATTGGATGATCAATTAGATCTTTTTCGTCCTCCCTAGGCATATTCTTGTCCAACTAGGGTTTTTAACCAATCTTGTGCTTCCAATAGGTGTGTTTGTGTCATTGGATGATCAATTAGGTCATTTTCGTCCTCCCTAGACTTATTCTTGTCCAATTAGGGTTTTTAACCAATCTTGTGCATCCAATAACTTTGTTTGTGTCATTGAATTAATATTTAGGTCATTTTCGTCCTCCCTAGGCATATTCTTGTCCAATTAGGGTTTTTAACCAATCTTGTGCATCCAATAGGTGTGTTTGTGTCATTGGATGATCAATTAGGTCATTTTCATCCTCCCTAGGCATATTCTTGTCCAATTAGGGTTTTTAACCAATCTTGTGCATCCAATAGGTGTGTTTGTTGCAATGGATGATCAATTAGGTCATTTTCGTCCTCCCTAGGCTTATTCTTGTCCAATTAAGGTTTTTAACCAATCTTGTGTATCCAATAGGTGTGTTTGTGTCATTGAATGATCAATTAGGTCATTTTCGTCCTCCTTAGGCTTATTCTTGTCCAATTAGGGTTTTTAACCAATCTTGTGCATCCAATAACTTTGTTTGCGTCATTGAATTAATATTTAGGTCATTTTCGTCCTCCCTAGGCATATTCTTGTCCAATTAGGGTTTTTAACCAATCTTGTGCATCCAATAGGTGTGTTTGTGTCATTGGATGATCAATTAGGTCATTTTCTTCCTACCTAGACTTATTCTTGTCAAATTAGGGTTTTTAATCAATCTTGTGCATCCAATAACTTTGTTTGTGTCATTGAATTAATATTTAGGTCATTTTCGTCCTCCCTAGGCATATTCTTGTCCAATTAGGGTTTTTAACCAATCTTGTGCATCCAATAGGTGTGTTTGTGTCATTGGATGATCAATTAGGTCGTTTTCGTCCTCCCTATGCTTATTCTTGTCCAATTAGGGTTTTTAACCAATCTTGTGCATCCAATAGGTGTGTTTGTGTCATTGGATGATCAATTAGGTCATTTTCGTCCTACCTAGACTTATTCTTGTCAAATTAGGGTTTTTAATCAATCTTGTGCATCCAATAACTTTGTTTGTGTCATTGAATTAATATTTAGGTCATTTTCGTCCTCCCTAGGCATATTCTTGTCCAATTAGGGTTTTTAACCAATCTTGTGCATCCAATAGGTGTGTTTGTGTCATTGGATGATCAATTAGGTCATCTACGTCCTCCCTAGGCTTATTCTTGTCCAATTAGGGTTTTTAACCAATCTTGTGCATCCAATAGGTGTGTTTGTGTCATTGGATGATCAATTAGGTCATTTTCGTCCTCCCTAGGCATATTCTTGTCCAATTAGGGTTTTTAACCAATCTTGTGCATCCAATAGGTGTGTTTGTGTCATTGGATGATCAATTAGGTTATTGTCGTCCTCCCTAGGCTTATTCTTGTTCAATTAGGGTTTTTAACTAATCTTGTGCATCCAATAAGTTCATTTGTGTCATTGGATGATCAATTAGGTCATTTTCGTCCTCCCTAGGCATATTCTTGTCCAATTAGGGTTTTTAACCAATCTTGTGCATCCAATAGGTGTGTTTGTGTCATTGGATGATCAATTAGGTCATTTTCGTCCTCCCTAGGCTTATTCTTGTCCAATAAAGGTTTTTTACCAATCTTGTGCATCCAATAGGTGTGTTTGTGTCATTGGATGATCAATTAGGTCATTTTCGTCCTCCCTAGGCATATTCTTGTCCAATTAGGGTTTTTAACCAATCTTGTGCATCCAATAGGTGTGTTTGTGTCATTGGATGATCAATTAGGTCATTTTCTTCCACCCTAGGCTTATTCTTGTCCAATTAGGGTTTTTAACCAATCTTGTGCATCCAATAGGTGTGTTTGTGTCATTGGATGATCAATTAGGTCATTTTCGTCCTCCCTAGGCTTATTCTTGTCCAATTAGGGTTTTTAACAAATCTTGTGCATCCAATAAGTTCATTTGTGTCATTGGATGATCAATTAGGTAAATTTCGTCCTCCCTAGGCATCTTCTTGTCCAACTACGGTTTTTAACCAATTTTGTGCATCCAATAGGTGTGTTTGTGTCATTGGATGATCAATTAGGTCATTTTCGTCCTCCCTAGGCTTATTCTTGTCCAATTAGGGTTTTTAACCAATCTTGTGCATCCAATAGGTGTGTTTGTGTCATTGGATGATCAATTAGGTCATTTTCGTCCTCCCTAGGCTTATTCTTGTCCAATTAGGGTTTTTAACCAATCTTGTGCATCCAATAGGTGTGTTTGTGTCATTGGATGATCAATTAGGTCATTTTCGTCCTCCCTAGGCTTATTCTTGTCGAATTAGGGTTTTTAACCAATCTTGTGCATCCAATAAGTTCATTTGTGTTATTGGATTAACATTTAGGTCATATTCGTTCTCCCTTGGCTTATTCTTGTCCAATTAGGGTTTTTAACCAAACTTTTGCATCCAATAGGTGTGTTTGTGTCATTCGATGATCAATTAGGTCATTTTTGTCCTCCCTAGGCATCTTCTTGTCCAATTAGGGTTTTTAACCAATCTTGTGCATCCAATAGGTGTGTTTGTGTCATTGGATGATCAATTAGGTCATTTTCGTCCTCCCTAGGCTTATTCTTGTCCAATTAGGGTTTTTAACCAATCTTGTGCATCCAATAGGTGTGTTTGTGTCATTGGATGATCAATTAGGTCATTTTCGTCCTCCCTAGGCTTATTCTTGTCCAATTAGGGTTTTTAATTAATCTTGTGCATCCAATAGGTGTGTTTGTGTCATTGGATGATCAATTAGGTCATTTTTGTCCTCCCTAGGCTTATTCTTGTCCAATTAGGGTTTTTAACCAATCTTGTGCATCCAATAGGTGTGTTTGTGTCATTGGATGATCAATTAGGTCATTTTCGTCCTCCCTAGGCATATTCTTGTCCAATTAGGGTTTTTAACCAATCTTGTGCATCCAATAGGTGTGTTTGTGTCATTGGATGATCAATTAGGTCATTTTCGTCCTCCCTAGACTTATTCTTGTCCAATTAGGGTTTTTAACAAATCTTGTGCATCCAATATGTTCATTTGTGTCATTGGATGATCAATTAGGTCATTTTCGTCCTCCCTAGGCATATTCTTGTCCAAGTAGGGTTATTAACCATTCTTGTGCTTCCAATAGGTGTGTTAGTGTCATTTGATGATCAATTAGGTCATTTTCGTCCTCACTAGGCTTATTCTTGTCCAATTAGGGTTTTTAACCAATCTTGTGCATCCAATAGGTGTGTTTGTGTCATTGGATGATCAATTAGGTCATTTTCGTCCTCCCTAGGCATATTCTTGTCCAATTAGGGTTTTTAACCAATCTTGTGCATCCAATAGGTGTGTTTGTCTCATTGGATGATCAATTAGGTTATTTTCATCCTCCCTAGGCATATTCTTGTCCAATTAGGGTTTTTAACCAATCTTGTGCATCCAATAGGTGTGTTTGTGTCATTGGATGACCAATTAAGTCATTTTCGTCCTCAATAGGCATATTCTTGTCCAATTAGGGTTTTTAACCAATCTTGTGCATCCAATAGGTGTGTCTGTGGCAATGGATGACCAATTAGGTCATTTTCGTCCTCCCTAGGCTTATTCTTGTCCAATTAGGGTTTTTAACCAATCTTGTGCATCCAATAGGTGTGTTTGTGTCATTGGATGATCAATTAGGTCATTTTCGTCCTCCCTAGGCTTATTCTTGTCCAATTAGGGTTTTTAACCAATCTTGTGCATCCAATAGGTGTGTTTGTGTCATTGGATGATCAATTAGGTCATTTTCGTCCTCCCTAGGCTTATTCTTGTCCAATTAGGGTTTTTAACCAATCTTGTGCTCCAATAGGTGTGTTTGTGTCATTGGATGATCAATTAGGTCATTTTCGTCCTCCCTAGGCTTATTCTTGTCCAATTAGGGTTTTTAACCAATCTTGTGCATCCAATAGGTGTGTTTGTGTCATTGGATGATCAATTAGGTCATTTTCGTCCTCCCTAGGCTTATTCTTGTCCAATTAGGGTTTTTAACCAATCTTGTGCATCCAATAACTTTGTTTGTGTCATTGAATTAATATTTAGGTCATTTTCGTCCTCCCTAGGCATATTCTTGTCCAATTAGGGTTTTTAACCAATCTTGTGCATCCAATAGGTGTGTTTGTGTCATTGGATGATCAATTAGGTCATTTTCGTTCCCCCTAGGCTTATTCTTGTCCAATTAGGGTTTTTCACCAATCTTGTGCATCCAATAACTTTGTTTGTGTCATTGAATTAATATTTAGGTCATTTTCGTCCTCCCTAGGCATATTCTTGTCCAATTAGGGTTTTTAACCAATCTTGTGCATCCAATAGGTGTGTTTGTGTCATTGGATGATCAATTAGGTCATTTTCGTCCTCCCTAGGCTTATTCTTGTCCAATTAGGGTTTTTAACCAATCTTGTGCATCCAATAACTTTGTTTGTGTCATTGAATTAATATTTAGGTCATTTTCGTCCTCCCTAGGCATATTCTTGTCCAATTAGGGTTTTTAACCAATCTTGTGCATCCAATAGGTGTGTTTCTGTCATTGGATGATCAATTAGGTCATTTTCGTCCCCCCTAGACTTATTCTTGTCCAATTAGGGTTTTTAACCAATCTTGTGCATCCAATAACTTTGTTTGTGTCATTGAAATAATATTTAGGTCATTTTCGTCCTCCCTAGGCATATTCTTGTCCAATTAGGGTTTTTAACCAATGTTGTGCATCCAATAGGTGTGTTTGTGTCATTGGATGATCAATTAGGTCATTTTCGCCCTCCCTAGGCTTATTCTTGTCCAATTAGGGTTTTTAACCAATCTTGTGCATCCAATAAGTTCATTTGTGTCATCGGATTAACATTTAGGTCATTTTCGTCCTCCCTAGGCATATTCTTGTCCAATTAGGGTTTTTAACCAATGTTGTGCATCCAATAGGTGTGTTTGTGTCAGTGGATGATTAATTAGGTCATTTTCGTCCTTCCTAGGCTTATTCTTGTCCAATTAGTGTTTTTAACCAATCTTGTGCATCCAATAAGTTCATTTGTGTCATTGGATTAACATTTAGGTCATTTTCGTCCTCCCCAGGCATATTCTTGTCCAATTATGGTTTTTAACCAATCTTGTGCATCCAATAGGTGTGTTTGTGTCATTGGATGATCAATTTGATCATTTTCGTCCTTTCTATGCTTATTCTTGTCCAATTAGGGTTTTTAACCAATCTTGTGCATCCAATAATTTCATTTGTGTCATTGGATGATCAATTAGGTCATTTTCGTCCTCCCTAGGCATATTCTTGTCGAACTAGGGTTTTTAACCAATCTTGTGCTTCCAATAGGTGTGTTTGTGTCATTGGATGATCAATTAGGTCATTTTCGTCCTCACTAGGCTTATTCTTGTCCAATTAGGGTTTTTAACCAATCTAGTGCATCCAATAAGTTGAGTTGTGTCATTGGATTAACATTTAGGTCATTTGGATTCTCCCTAGGCTTATTCTTGTCGAATTAGGTTTTTAACCAATCTTGTGCATCCAATAAGTTCATTTGTGTCATTGGATTCACATTTAGGTCATTTTCGTCCTCCCTAGGCATATTCTTGTCCAATTAGGGTTTTTAACCAATCTTGTGCATCCAATAGGTGTGTTTGTCTCATTGGATGATTAATTAGGTCATTTTCGTCGTCCCTAGGCTTATTGTTGTCCAATTAGGGTTTTTAACCAATCTTGTGCATCCAATAGGTGTGTTTGTGTCATTGGATGATCAATTAGGTCATTTTCATCCTCCCTAGGCATATTCTTGTCCAATTAGGGTTTTTAACCAATCTTGTGCATCCAATAGGTGTGCTTGTGTCATTGGATGATCAATTTAGGTCATTTTCGTCCTCCCTAGGCATATTCTTGTCCAATTAGGGTTTTTAACCAATCTTGTGCATCCAATAGGTGTGTTTGTGTCATTGGATGATCAATTAGGTCATTTTCGTCCTCCCTAGGCTTATTCTTGTCCAATTAGGGTTTTTAACCAATCTTGTGCATCCAATAAGTTCATTTGTGTCATCGGATTAACATTTAGGTCATTTTCGTCCTCCCTAGGCATATTCTTGTCCAATTAGGGTTTTTAACCAATCTTGTGTATCCAATAGGTGTGTTTGTGTGATTGGATGATCAATTAGGTCATTTTCACCCTCCCTAGGCTTATTCTTGTCCAATTAGTGTTTTTAACCAATCTTGTGCATCCAATAAGTTCATTTGTGTCATTGGATTAACATTTAGGCCATTTTCGTCCTCCCTAGGCATATTCTTGTCCAATTAGGGTTTTTAACCAATCTTGTGCATCCAATTGGTGTGTTTGTGTCATTGGATGATCAATTAGGTCATTTTCGTCCTCCCTAGGCATATTCTTGTCCAATTAGGGTTTTTAACCAATCTTGTGCGTCCAATAGGTGTGTTGTGTCATTGGATGATCAATTAGGTCATTTTCGTCCTCCCTAGGCATATTCTTGTCCAATTAGGGTTTTTAACCAATCTTGTGCATCCAATAGGTGTGTTTGTGTCATTGGATGATCAATTAGGTCATTTTCGTCCTCCCTAGGCTTATTCATGTCCAATTAGGGTTTTTAACCAATCTTGTGCATCCAATAGGTGTGTTTGTGTCATTGGATTAACATTTAGGTCATTTTCGTCCTCCCTAGGCATATTCTTGTCCCATTAGAGTTTTAGACCAATCTTGTGCATCCAATGGGTTTTTAACCAATCTTGTGCGTCCAATAGGTGTGTTTCTGTCATTGGATGATCAATTAGGTCTTTTTCGTCCTCCCTAGGCATATTCTTGTCCAATTAGGGTTTTTAACCAATCTTGTGCATCCAATAGGTGTGTTTGTGTCATTGGATGATCAATTAGGTCATTTTCGTCCTCCCTACGCTTATTCTTGTCCAATTAGGGTTTTTAACAAATCTTGGGCATCCGATAAGTTTGTTTGTGTCATTGAATTAATATTTAGGTCATTTTCGTCCTCCCTAGGCATATTCTTGTCCAATTAGGGTTTTTAACCAATCTTGTGCATCCAATAGGTGTGTTTGTGTCATTGGATGATCAATTAGGTCATTTTCGTCTTCCCTATGCATATTCTTGTCCAATTAGGGTTTTTAACGAATCTTGTGCATCCAATAGGTGTGTTTGTGTCATTGGATGATCAATTAGGTCATTTTCGTCCTCCCTAGGCTTATTCTTGTCCAATTAGGGTTTTTAACCAATCTTGTGCATCCAATAAGTTGAGTTGTGTCATTGGATTAACATTTAGGTCATTTTCGTCCTCCCTAGGCATATTCTTGTACAATTAGGGTTTTCAACCAATCTTGTGCATCCAATAGGTGTGTTTGTGTCATTGGATGATCAATTAGATCATTTTCGTCCTCCCTAGGCTTATTCTTGTCCAATTAGGGTTTTTAACCAATCTTGTGCATCCAATAGGTGTGTTTGTGTCATTGGATGATAAATTAGGTCATTTTCTTCCTCCCTAGGCTTATTCTTGTCCCATTTAGGTTTTTAACCAATCTTGCGCATCCAATAGGTGTGTTTGTGTCATTGGATGATCAATTAGGTCATTTTCGTCCTCCCTAGGCTTATTCTTGTCCAATTAGGGTTTTTAACCAATCTTGAGCATCCAATAGGTGTGTTTGTGTCATTGGATGATCAATTAGATCATTTTCGTCCTCCCTAGGCTTATTCTTGTCCAATTAGGGTTTTTAACTAATCTTGTGCATCCAATAAGTTCATTTGTGTCATTGGATGATCAATTAGGTCATTTTCGTCCTCCCTAGGCATATTCTTGTCCAACTAGGGTTTTTAACCAATCTTGTGCATCCAATAGGTGTGTTTGTGTCATTGGATGATCAATTAGGTCATTTTCGTCCTCCCTAGGCATATTCTTGTCCAATTAGGGTTTTTAACCAATCTTGTGCATCCAATAGGTGTGTTTGTGTCATTGGATGATCAATTAGGTCATTTTCGTCCTCCATAGGCTTATTCTTGTCCAATTAGGGTTTTTAACCAATCTTGTGCATCCAATAAGTTCATTTGTTTCATTGGATTAACATTTAGGTCATTTTCGTCCTCCCTAGGCATATTCTTGTTCAATTAGGGTTTTTAACCAATCTTGTGCATCCAATAAGTGTGTTTGTGTCATTGGATGATCAATTAGGTCATTTTTGCCTCCCTAGGCTTATTCTTGTCCAATTAGGGTTTTTAACCAATCTTGTGCATCCAATAGGTGTGTTTGTGTCATTGGATGATCAATTAGGTCATTTTCGTCCTCCCTAGGCTTATTCTTGTCCAATTAGGGTTTTTAACCAATCTTGTGCATCCAATAAGTTGAGTTGTGTCATTGGATTAACATTTAGGTTATTTTCGTCCTCCCTAGGCTTATTCTTGTCCAATTATGGTTTTTAACCAATCTTGTGCATCCAACAAGTTGAGTTGTGTCATTGGATTAACATTTAGGTCATTTTCGTCCTCCCTAGGCTTATTCTTGTCCAATTAGGGTTTTTAACCAATCTTGTGCATCCAATAGGTGTGTTTGTGTCATTGGATGATCAATTAGGTCATATTCGTCCTCCCTAGGCTTATTCTTGTCCAATTAGGGTTTTTAACCAATCTTGTGCATCCAGTAAGCTCATTTGTGCCATTGGATTAACATTTAGGTCATTTTCGTCCTCCCTAGGCATATTCTTGTCCAATTAGGGTTTTTAACCAATCTTGTGCTTCCAATAGGTGTGTTTGTGTCATTGGATGATCAATTAGGTCATTTTCGTCCTCCCTAGGCTTATTCTTGTCCAATTAGGGTTTTTAACCAATCTTATGCATCCAATAACTTTGTTTGTGTCATTTAATTAATATTTAGGTCATTTTCGTCCTCCCTAGGCATATTCTTGTCCAATTAGGGTTTTTAACCAATCTTGTGCATCCAATAGGTGTGTTTGTGTCATTGGATGATCAATTAGGTCATTTTCGTCCTCCCTAGGCTTATTCTTGTCCAATTATGGTTTTTAACCAATCTTGTGCATCCAATAGGTGTGTTTGTGTTATTGGATGATAAATTAGGTCATTTTCGTCCTCCCTAGTCTTATTCTTGTCCAATTAGGGTTTTTAACCAATCTTGTGCATCCAATAGGTGTGTTTGTGTCATTGGATGATCAATTAGGTCATTTTCGTCCTCCCTAGGCTTATTCTTTCCCAATTAGGGTTTTTAACCAATCTTTTGCATCCAATAAGTTGAGTTGTGTCATTAGATTAACATTTAGGTCATTTTCGTCCTCCCTAGGCTTATTCTTGTCCAATTAGGGTTTTTAACCAATCTTGTGCATCCAATAGGTGTGTTTGTGTCATTGGATGATCAATTAGGTTATTTTCGTCCTCCCTAGGCTTATTCTTGTCCAATTAGGGTTTTTAACCAATCATGTGCGTCCAATAAGTTGAGTTGTGTCATTGGATTAACATTTAGGTCATTTTCGTCCTCCCTAGGCTTATTCTTGTCCAATTAGGGTTTTTAACCAATCTTGTGCATCCAATAGGTGTGTTTGTGTCATTGGATGATCAATTAGGTCATTTTCGTCCTCCCAAGGCATATTCTTGTCCAATTAGGGTTTTTAACCAATCTTGTGCATCCAATAGGTGTGTTTGTGTCATTGGATGATCAATTAGGTCATTTTCGTCTTCCCTAGGCATATTCTTGTCCAATTAGGGTTTTTAACCAATCTTGTGCATCCAATAGGTGTGTTTGTGTCATTGGATGATCAATTAGGTCATTTTCGTCCTCCCTATGCTTATTCTTGTCCAATTAGGGTTTTTAACCAATCTTGTGCTTCCAATAAGTTTGTTTGTTTCATTGAATTAATATTTAGGTCATTTTCGTCCTCCCTAGGCATATTCTTGTCCAATTAGGGTTTTTAACCAATCTTGTGCATCCAATAGGTGTGTTTGTGTCATTGGATGATCAATTAGGTCATTTTCGTCCTCCCTAGGCTTATTCTTGTCCAATTAGGGTTTTTAACCAATCTTGTGCATCCAATAAGTTCGCTTGTGTCATTGGATTAACATTTAGGTCATTTTCATCCTCCCTAGGCATATTCTTGTCCAATTAGGGTTTTTAACCAATCTTGTGCATCCAATAGGTGTGTTTGTGTCATTGGATGATCAATTAGGTCATTTTCGTCCTCCCTATGCTTATTCTTGTCCAATTAGGGTTTTTAACCAATCTTGTGCATCCAATAAGTTGAGTTGTGTCATTTGATTAACATTTTGGTCATTTTTGTCCTCCCTAGGCTTATTCTTGTCCAATTAGGGTTTTTAACCAATCTTGTGCATCCAATAGGTGTGTTTGTGTCATTGGATGATCAATTAGGTCATTTTCGTCCTCCCTAGGCATATTCTTGTCCAATTAGGGTTTTTAACCAATCTTGTGCATCCAATAGGTGTGTTTGTGTCATTGGATGATCAATTAGGTCATTTTCGTCCTCCCTAGGCTTATTCTTGTCCAATTAGGGTTTTTAACCAATCTTGTGCATCCAATAAGTTGAGTTGTGTCATTGGATTAACATTTAGGTCATTTTCGTCCTCCATAGGGTTATTCTTGTCCAATTAGGGTTTTTAAGCAATCTTGTGCATCCAATAAGTTCATTTGTGTCATTGGACTAACATTAAGGTCATTTTCGTCCTCCCTAGGCATATTCTTGTCCAATTAGGGTTTTTAACCAATCTTGTGCATCCAATAGATGTGTTTGTGTCATTGGATGATCAATTAGGTCATTTTCGTCCTCCCTAGGCTTATTCTTGTCCAATTAGGGTTTTTAACCAATCTTGTGCATCCAATAACTTTGTTTGTGTCATTGAATTAATATTTAGGTCATTTTCGTCCTCCCTAGGCATATTCTTGTCCAATTAGGGTTTTTAACCAATCTTGTGCATCCAATAGGTGTGTTTGTGTCATTGGATGATCAATTAGGTCATTTTCGTCCTCCCTAGGCTTATTCTTGTCCAATTAGGGTTTTTAACCAATCTTGTTCATCCAATAGGTGTGTTTGTGTCAATGGATGATCAATTAGGTCGTTTTCGTCGTCCCTAGGCTTATTCATGTCCAATTAGGGTTTTTAACCAATCTTGTGCATCCAATAGGTGTGTTTGTGTCATTGGATGATCAATTAGGTCATTTTCGTCCTACCTAGACTTATTCTTGTCAAATTAGGGTTTTTAATCAATCTTGTGCATCCAATAACTTTGTTTGTGTCATTGAATTAATATTTAGGTCATTTTCGTCCTCCCTAGGCATATTCTTGTCCAATTAGGGTTTTTAACCAATCTTGTGCATCCAATAGGTGTGTTTGTGTCATTGGATGATCAATTAGGTCATTTTCGTCCTCCCTAGGCTTATTCTTGTCCAATTAGGGTTTTTAACCAATCTTGTGCATCCAATAAGTTGAGTTGTGTCATTGGATGATCAATTAGGTCACTTTCGTCCTCCCTAGGCATATTCTTGTCCAATTAGGGCTTTTAACCAATCTTGTGCATCCAATAGGTGTGTTTGTGTCATTGGATGATCAATTAGGTCATTTTCGTCATCCCTAGGCTTATTCTTGTCCAATTAGGGTTTTTAACCAGTGTTTGTGTCATTGGATGATCAATTAGGTCATTTTCGTCCTCCCTAGGCTTATTCTTGTCCAATTAGGGTTTTTAACCAATCTTGTGCATCCAATAGGTGTGTTTGTGTCATTGGATGATCAATTAGGTCATTTTCGTCCTACCTAGGCATATTCTTGTCCAGCTAGGGTTTTTAACCAATCTTGTGCATCCAATAGGTGTGTTTGTGTCATTGGATGATCAATTAGGTCATTTTCCTCCTCCCTAGGCTTATTCTTGTCCAATTAGGGTTTTTAACCAATCTTGTGCATCCAATAAGTTGAGTTATGTCATTGGATTAACATTTAGGTCATTTTCGTCATCCCTAGGCTTATTCTTGTCGAATTAGGGTTTTTAACCAATCTTGTGCATCCAATAGGTGTGTTTGTGTCATTGGATGATCAATTAGGTCATTTTCGTCCTCCCTAGGCTTATTCTTGTCCAATTAGGGTTTTTAACCAATCTGGTGCATCCAATAAGTTCATTTGTGTCATCGGATTAACATTTAGGTCATTTTCGTCCTCCCTAGGCATATTCTTGTCCAATTAGGGTTTTTAACCAATCTTGTGTATCCAATAGGTGTGTTTGTGTGATTGGATGATCAATTAGGTCATTTTCACCCTCCCTAGGCTTATTCTTGTCCAATTAGTGTTTTTAACCAATCTTGTGCATCCTATAAGTTCATTTGTGTCATTGGATTAACATTTAGGCCATTTTCGTCCTCCCTAGGCATATTCTTGTCCAATTAGGGTTTTTAACCAATCTTGTGCATCCAATTGGTGTGTTTGTGTCATTGGATGATCAATTAGGTCTATTTCGTCCTCCCTAGGCATATTCTTGTCCAATTAGGGTTTTTAACCAATCTTGTGCATCCAATAGGTGTGCTTGTGTCATTGGATGATCAAATAGGTCATTTTCGTCCTTCCTAGGCTTATTCTTGTCCAATTACGGTTTTTAACCAATCTTGTGCATCCAATAAGTTCATTTGTGTCATTGGATTAACATTTAGGTCATTTTCGTCCTCCCCAGGCATATTCTTGTCCAATTATGGTTTTTAACCAATCTTGTGCATCCAATAGGTGTGTTTGTGTCATTGGATGATCAATTTGGTCATTTTCGTCCTTTCTATGCTTATTCTTGTCCAATTAGGGTTTTTAACCAATCTTTTGCATCCAATAATTTCATTTGTGTCATTGGATGATCAATTAGGTCATTTTCGTCCTCCCTAGGCATATTCTTGTCGAACTAGGGTTTTTAACCAATCTTGTGCTTCCAATAGGTGTGTTTCTGTCATTGGATGATCAATTAGGTCATTTTCGTCCTCACTAGGCTTATTCTTGTCCAATTAGGGTTTTTAACCAATCTTGGGCATCCAATAGGTGTGTTTGTGTCATTGGATGATCAATTAGGTCATTTTCGTCCTCCCTAGGCTTATTCTTTTCCAATTAGAGTTTTTAACCAATCTTGTGCATCCAATAAGTTCATTTGTGTCATTGGAAGATCAATTAGGTCATTTTCGTCTTCCCTAGGCATATTCTTGTCCAACTAGGGTTTTAAACCAATCTTGTGCATCCAATAGGTGTGTTTGTGTCATTGGATGATCAATTAGGTCATTTGCGTCCTCCCTAGGCTTATTCTTGTCCAATTAGGGTTTTGAACCAATCTTGTCCATCCAATAGGTGTGTTTGTGTCGTTGGATGATCAATTAGGTCATTTTCGTCCTCCCTAGGCTTATTCTTGTCCAATTAGGGTTTTAAACCAATCTTGTGCATCCAATAGGTGTGTTTGTGTCATTGGATGATCAATTAGGTCATTTTCGTCTTCCCAAGGCTTATTCTTGTCCAATTAGGGTTTTTAACCAATCTTGTGCATCCAATAAATTCATTAGTGTCATTGGATGATCAATTAGGTCATTTTCGTCCTCCCTAGGCATGTTCTTGTCCAACTAGGGTTTTTAACCAATCTTGTGCATCCAATAGGTGTGTTAGTGTCATTGGATGATCAATTAGGTCATTTTCACCCTCCCTAGGCTTATTCTTGTCCAATTAGTGTTTTTAACCAATCTTGTGCATCCAATAAATTCATTTGTGTCATTGGATTAACATTTAGGTCATTTTCGTCCTCCCTAGGCATATTCTTTTCCAATTAGGGTTTTTAACCAATCTTGTGCATCCAATTGGTGTGTTTGTGTCATTGGATGATCAATTAGGTCATTTTCGTCCTCCCTAGGCTTATTCTTGTCCAATTAGGGTTTTTAACCAATCTTGTTCATCCAATAGGTGTGTTTGTGTCATTGGATGATCGATTAGGTCATTTTCGTCCTCCCTAGGCATATTCTTGTCCAATTAGGGTTTTTAACCAATCTTGTGCATCCAATAGGTGTGTTTGTGTCATTGGATGATCAATTAGGTCATTTTCGTCCTCCCTAGGCTTATTCTTGTCCAATTAGGGTTTTTAACCAATCTTGTGCATCCAATAAGTTCATTTGTGACATTGGATTAACATTTAACTCATTTTCGTCCTCCCTAGGCATATTCTTATCCAATTAGGGTTATTAACCAATCTTGTGCATCCAATAAGTTGAGTTGTGTCATTGAATTAATATTTAGGTCATTTTCGTCCTCCCTAGGCTTATTCTTGTCCAATTAGGGTTTTTAACCAATCTTGTTCATCCAATAGGTGTGTTTGTGTCATTGGATGATCGATTAGGTCATTTTCGTCCTCCCTAGGCATATTCTTGTCCAATTAGGGTTTTTAACCAATCTTGTGCATCCAATAGGTGTGTTTGTGTCATTGGATGATCAATTAGGTCATTTTCGTCCTCCCTAGGCTTATTCTTGTCCAATTAGGGTTTTTAACCAATCTTGTGCATCCAATAAGTTCATTTGTGTCATTGGATTAACATTTAACTCATTTTCGTCCTCCCTAGGCATATTTTTATCCAATTAGGGTTATTAACCAATCTTGTGCATCCAATAAGTTGAGTTGTGTCATTGAATTAATATTTAGGTCATTTTCATCCTCCCTAGGCATATTCTTGTCCAATTAGGGTTTTTAACCAATCTTGTGCATCCAATTGGTGTGTTTGTGTCATTGGATGATTAATTAGGTCATTTTCGTCCTCCCTAGGCTTATTCTTGTCCAATTAGGGTTTTTAACCAATCTTGTGCATCCAATAGGTGTGTTTGTGTCATTGGATGATCGATTAGGTCATTTTCGTCCTCCCTAGGCATATTCTTGTCCAATTAGGGTTTTTAACCAATCTTGTGCATCCAATAAGTTTGTTTGTTTCATTGAATTAATATTTAGGTCATTTTCGTCCTCCCTAGGCATATTCTTGTCCAATTAGGGTTTTTAACCAATCTTGTGCATCCAATACGTGTGTTTGTGTCATTGGATGATCAATTAGGTCATTTTCTTCCTCCCTAGGCATATTCTTGTCCAATTAGGGTTTTTAACGAATCTTGTGCATCCAATAGGTGTGTTTGTGTCATTGGATGATCAATTAGGTCATTTTCGTCCTGCCTAGGCTTATTCTTGACCAATTAGGGTTTTTAACCAATCTTGTGCATCCAATAGGTGTGTTTGTGTCATTGGACGATCAATTAGGTCATTTTCGTCCTCCCTAGGCATATTCTTGTCCAATTAGGGTTTTTAACCAATCTTGTGCATCCAATAGGTGTGTTTGTGTCATTGGATGATCAATTAGGTCATTTTCGTCCTCCCTAGGCATATTCTTGTCCAATTAGGGTTTTTAACCAATCTTGTGCATCCGATAAGTTTGTTTGTGTCTTTGAATTAATATTTAGGTCATTTTCGTCCTCCCTAGGCATATTCTTGTCCAATTAGGGTTTTTAACCAATCTTGTGCATCCAATAGGTGTGTTTGTGTCATTGGATGATCAATTAGGTCATTTACGTCCTCCCTGGGCTTATTCTTGTCCAATTAGGGTTTTTAACCAATCTTGTGCATCCAATAGGTGTGTTTGTGTCATTGGATGATCAAATAGGTCATTTCCGTCCTCCCTAGGCATATTCTTGTCCAATTAGGGTTTTTAACCAATCTTGTGCATCCAATAGGTGTGTTTGTGTCATTGGATGATCAATTAGGTCATTTTCGTCCTCCCTAGGCATATTCTTGTCCAATTAGGGTTTTTAACCAATCTTGTGCATCCAATAGGTGTGTTTGTGTCATTGGATGATCAATTAGGTCATTTTCGTCCTCCCTAGGCTTATTCTTGTCCAGTTAGGATTTTTAACCGATCTTGTGCATCCAATAGGTGTGTTTGTGTCATTGGATGATCAATTAGGTCATTTTCGTCCTCCCTAGGCATATTCTTGTCCAATTAGGGTTTTTAACCAATCTTGTGCATCCAATAGGTGTGTTTGTGTCATTGGATGATCAATTAGGTCATTTTCGTCCTCCATAGGCTTATTCTTGTCCAATTAGGGTTTTTGACCAATCTTGTGCATCAAATAAGTTCATTTGTGTCATTGGATGATCAATTAGGTCATTTTCGTCCTCCCTAGGCATATTCTTGTCCAATTAGGGTTTTTAACCAATCTTGTGCATCCAATAGGTGTGTTTGTGTCATTGGATGATCAATTAGGTCATTTTCGTCCTCCCTAGGCTTATTCTTGTCCAATTAGGGTTTTTAACCAATGTTGTGCATCCAATAACTTTGTTTGTGTCATTGAATTAATATTTAGGTCATTTTCGTCCTCCCTAGGCTTATTCTTGTCCAATTAGGGTTTTTAACCAATCTTGTGCATCCAATAAGTTCATTAGTGTCATTGGATGATCAATTAGGTCATTTTCGTCCTCCCTAGGCATGTTCTTGTCCAACTAGGGTTTTTAACCAATCTTGTGCATCCAATAGGTGTGTTTGTGTCATTGGATGATCAATTAGGTCATTTTCGTCCTCCCTAGGCTTATTCTTGTCCAATTAGGGTTTTTAACCAATCTTGTGCATCCAATAAGTTGAGTTGTGTCATTGGATTAACATTTAGGTCATTTTCGTCCTCCCTAACCATATTCTTGTCCAATTAGGGTTATTAACCAATATTGTGCATCCAATAGGTGTGTTCGTGTCATTGGATGATCAATTAGGTCATTTTCGTCCTCCCTAGGCATATTCTTGTCCAATTAGGGTTTTTAACCAATCTTGTGCATCCAATAAGTTGAGTTGTGTCATTGGATTAACATTTAGGTCATTTTCGTTCTCCCTAGGCTTATTCTTTTCCAATTAGGGTTTTTAACCAATCTTGTGCATCCAATAAGTTCATTTGTGTTATTGGATTAACATTTAGGTCATATTCGTCTTCCCTAGGCATATTCTTGTCCAATTAGGGTTTTTAACCAATCTTGTGCATCCAATAGGTGTGTTTGTGTCATTGGATGATCAATTAGGTCATTTTCGTCCTCCCTAGGCATATTCTTGTCCAATTAGGGTTTTTAACCAATCTTGTGCATCCAATAGGTGTGTTTGTGTCATTGGATGATCAATTAGGTCATTTTCGTCCTACCTAGGCATATTCTTGTCCAGTTAGGGTTTTTAACCAATCTTGTGCATCCAATAGGTGTGTTTGTGTCATTGGATCATCAATTAGGTCATTTTCGTCTTCCCTAGGCTTATTCTTGTCCAATTAGGGTTTTTAACCAATCTTGTGCATCCAATAAGTTCATTAGTGTCATTGGATGATCAATTAGGTCATTTTCGTCCTCCCTAGGCATGTTCTTGTCCAACTAGGGTTTTTAACCAATCTTGTGCATCCAATAGGTGTGTTTGTATTATTGGATGATTAAATAGGTCATTTTCGTCCTCCCTAGGCATATTCTTGTCCAATTAGGGGTTTTAACCAATCTTGTGCATCCAATAAGTTGAGTTGTGTCATTGGATTAACATTTAGGTCATTTTCGTTCTCCCTAGGCTTATTCTTGTCCAATTAGGGTTTTTAACCAATCTTGTGCATCCAATAACTTTTTTTGTGTCATTGAATTAATATTTAGGTCATTTTCGTCCTCCCTAGGCATATTCTTGTCCAATTAGGGTGTTTAACCAGTCTTGTGCATCCAATAGGTGTGTTTGTGTCATTGGATGATCAATTAGGTCATTTTCGTCCTCCTTAGGCTTATTATTGTCCAATTATGGTTTTTAAGCAATCTTGTGGTTCCAATAAGTTCATTTGTGTCATTGGATTAACATTTAGGTCATTTTCGTCCTCCCTAGGCATATTCTTGTCCAATTAGGGTTTTTAACCAATCTTGTGCATCCAATAGGTGTGTTTGTGTCATTGGATGATCAATTAGGTCATTTTCGTCCTCCCTAGGCATATTCTTGTCCAATTAGGGTTTTTAACCAATCTTGTGCATCCAATAGGTGTGTTTGTGTCATTGGATGATCAATTAGGTCATTTACGTCCTCCCTAGGCCTATTCTTGTCAAATTAGGGTTTTTAACCAATCTTGTGCATCCAATAACTTTGTTTGTGTAATTGAATTAATATTTAGGTCATTTTCGTCCTCCCTAGGCATATTCTTGTCCAATTAGGGTTTTTAACCAATCTTGTGCATCCAATAGGTGTGTTTGTGTCATTGGATGATCAATTAGGTCATTTTCGTCCTCCCTAGGCATATTCTTGTCCAATTAGGGTTTTTAACCAATCTTGTGCATCCAATAGGTGTGTTTGTGTCATTGGATGATCAATTAGGTCATTTTCGTCCTTCCTAGGCTTATTCTTGTCCAATTAGGATTTTTAACCAATCTTGTGCATCCAATAAGTTCATTTGTGTCATTGGATTAACATCTAGGTCATTTTCGTCTTCCCCAGGCATATTCTTGTCCAATTATGGTTTTTAACCAATCTTGTGCATCCAATAGGTGTGTTTGTGTCATTGGATGATCAATTTGATCATTTTCGTCCTTTCTATGCTTATTCTTGTCCAATTAGGGTTTTTAACCAATCTTGTGCATCCAATAATTTCATTTGTGTCATTGGATGATCAATTAGGTCATTTTCGTCCTCCGTAGGCATATTCTTGTCGAACTAGGGTTTTTAACCAATCTTGTGCTTCCAATAGGTGTGTTTGTGTCATTGGATGATCAATTAGGTCATTTTCGACCTCACAAGGCTTATTCTTGTCCAATTAGGGTTTTTAACCAATCTTGTGCATCCAATAGGTGTGTTTGTGTCATTGGATGATCAATTAGGTCATTTTCGTCCTCCCTAGGCTTATTCTTTTCCAATTAGAGTTTTTAACCAATCTTGTGCATCCAATAAGTTCATTTGTGTCATTGGATGATCAATTAGGTCATTTTCGTTTTCCCTAGGCATATTCTTGTCCCACTAGGGTTTTAAACCAATCTTGTGCATCCAATAGGTGTGTTTGTGTCATTGGATGATCAATTAGGTCATTTTCGTCCTCCCTAGGCTTATTCTTGTCCAATTAGGGTATTTAACCAATCTTGTCCATCCAATAGGTGTGTTTGTGTCATTGGATGATCAATTAGGTCATTTTCGTCCTCCCTAGGCTTATTCTTGTCCAATTAGGGTTTTAAACCAATCTTGTGATCCAATAGGTGTGTTTGTGTCATTGGATGATCAATTAGGTCATTTTCGTCTTCCCAAGGCTTATTCTTGTCCAATTAGGGTTTTTAACCAATCTTGTGCATCCAATAAGTTCATTAGTGTCATTGGATGATCAATTAGGTCATTTTCGTCCTCCCTAGGCATGTTCTTGTCCAACTAGGGTTTTTAACCAATCTTGGGCATCCAATAGGTGTGTTTGTGTCATTGGATGATCAATTAGGTCATTTTCGTCCTCCCTAGGCTTATTCTTGTCCAATTAGGGTTTTTAACCAATCCTGTGCATCCAATAAGTTCATTAGTGTCATTGGATGATCAATTAGGTCATTTTCGTCCTCCCTAGGCATGTTCTTGTCCAACTAGGCTTTTTAACCAATCTTGTGCTTCCAATAGGTGTGTTTGTGTCATTGGATGATCAGATAGGTCATTTTCGTCCTCCCTAGGCTTATTCTTGTCCAATTAGGGTTTTTAACCAATCTTGTGCATCCAATAAGTTGAGTTGTGTCATTGGATTAACATTTAGGTCATTTTCGTTCTCCCTAGGCTTATTCTTGTCCAATTAGGGTTTTTAACCAATCTTGTGCATCCAATAAGTTCATTTGTGTTATTGGATTAACATTTAGGTCATATTCGTCCTCCCTAGGCATATTCTTGTCCAATTGGGGTTTTTAACCAATCTTGTGCATCCAATAGGTGTGTTGGTGTCATTGGATGATCAATTAGGTCATTTTCGTCCTCCCTAGGCATATTCTTGTCCAATTAGGGTTTTTAACCAATCTTGTGCATCCAATAGGTGTGTTTGTGTCATTGGATGATCAATTAGGTCATTTTCGTCCTCCCTAGGCATATTCTTGTCCAATTAGGGTTTTTAACCAATCTTGTGCATCCAATAGGTGTGTTTGTGTCATTGGATGTTCAATTAGGTCATTTTCGTCCTCCCTAGGCTTATTCTTGACCAAATAGGGTTTTTAACCAATCATGTGCGTCCAATAGGTGTGTTTGTGTCATTGGATGATCAATTAGGTCATTTTCGTCCTCCCTAGGCATATTCTTGTCCAATTAGGGTTTTTAACCAATCTTGTGCATCCAATAGGTGTGTTTGTGTCATTGGATGATCAATTAGGTCATTTTCGTCCTCCCTAGGCTTATTCTTGTCCAATTAGGGTTTTTAACCAATCTTGTGCATTCAATATCTTTGTTTGTGTCGTTGAATTAATATTTAGGTCATTTTCGTCCTCCCTAGGCTTATTCTTGTCCAATTAGGGTTTTTAACCAATCTTGAGCATCCAATAACTTTGTTTGTGTCATTGAATTAATATTTAGGTCATTTTCGTCCTCCCTAGGCATATTCTTGTCCAATTAGGGTTTTTAACCAATCTTGTGCATCCAATAGGTGTGTTTGTGTCATTGGATGATCAATTAGGTCATTTTCGTCCTCCCTAGGCATATTCTTGTCCAATTAGGGTTTTTAACCAATCTTGTGCATCCAATAGGTGTGTTTGTGTCATTGGATGATCAATTAGGTCATTTTCGTCCTCCCTATGCATATTCTTGTCCAATTAGGGTTTTTAACCAATCTTGTGCATCCAATAGGTGTGTTTGAGTCATTGGATGATCAATTAGGTCATTTTCGTCCTCCCTAGGCTTATTCTTGTCAAATTAAGGTTTTTAACCAATCTTGTGCCTCCAATAAGTTGAGTTGTGTCATTGGATTAACAATTAGGTCATTT